>PVKM010033531.1:0-15945 GCA_004027735.1 Carollia perspicillata
TAAGTCTCTCATCACCAGCTCTAGTCCACACAGCTCCTTCCCTTGCCTCCCCACTCTGGCCCTCAGCCTGCTCAGACATAAACACAGAAGGGATATTGAACAAGTCTTGTGCAAATAGGAGCTTTAAAAAGCTGAAGAGTTCAAACCAGACCTAATCCAAACCATCACAGGGGTGCATTAGTGTGGTGGCCAGATCAGAGCCAACACTAACATCCTCTTCTCCCTTGGAGTCTGTCTGCAGAATGTGCTCACCAGGCTGGTTTCAGATCACAAGCTGCACACCCTGGTTACCCATGGCAACCCAGCTGCGCTGGAGTGTTAGCATTTGTAAATGTGTGTGGGCTTAAAATTATATTATTGATTCTGTCTGGAAGATGATAGCTTGATTTGTTTATAGCACTGAATAAATTACCCGTTATCCTTTACAACCATCAGAGTATGCATTTCTCTGTTTCGTTCTCCTTTTTCTTTCTTTTTTTAAATTTTAGTGAGAGAGAAAATTGTGTCAGCACATGAGAAACAAAATGTTTCCCCTAATAACCACACTGGAGGAATCCATATCCAGGACACCAGCCTGGGAAATGGTCTGTGCATAACTGAACAGATAACAAATGGATGGGTCGGGGAGGGATGGAACCTATACTGGGGAGTTTCTGCTAAAGGGACCATCAAATGTAGTTTGAATCACAGCAAAAGCAGACAGGAACAAAGGGAGATTCACCCTCACCATGGACTTGATCAGTTCAAGCTGAGCCCAGGCTTTCTCGTTTTGTTTTGTTTGATGGGTAGTCATATACCCCAGCAACTAAAGTTTTGCCCCAGTGATCACCCCTCCCTGAATCCATGCTCCTTGACCTATAACTCTGTAGATTTTTCCACGCAAGCATAATGTGCTGCCCTTGACTTTGGGCTTGATCTTGTTGCTTGCTTTGATAACTACCCAAACTGGCAGTGTGACAGTTCTGAGCCTAGGCTTTAGGAGACTTCATGTGTTTCCACTGGCCCTCCAGTGCTTTTTGTCATTACTATGAGAACTTCCCTTGGGTAGCTGCCACCCCTTTAGCTGGGACCCACAATGTGGAGCAGAGTCAGTCCCATAAAACTCAGTTGATCAATAGCAATATCCAGCCTAGACGAGCCCCCTCAACTATGCCGCAGAGGCGTGGAAAAGAAATGCTCACTGCCGTATGCCACCAGGGCTTTGTACATGCTCGTCAGGCTGTGGTAGCTAGCTATTATTATCCCCCATCTTTCCAACATCATGGCCATCAGTGATATTGATAATGGAAAAGAAAATATCAGCATCCCTCAGCTCTCCATTTCAGTGGTCATTGATCACAAGCCTTATTGAGAGAAAGTCCAGACCATACATTACAATTTGCTACCATAATTTAATATTATGCTTACAGTTTTTTCTTTCAAGAGCCCAAACACAAATTCTTCTGCCAAGCCCAAAGCATGTTTTCTGTTAGCCATCTCAGAAGTGGATCTCTTTTAATTATGGCATTTCTGTTAACTATGGAACTTTATGGGAAGGCCAGTGCATCTGAGAGAAGCTCTAACTAAATTATGGGATTCCATCTCTACTTCTCCCCAGTGCTCACCAAAGTCCTGCCAAAAGATTGGTAGGGTTATGTTTGAATTTGGAAGGAAGAGTGGCATTACACCTCTCAGGAAGCAGTCATTGTTTCCATCGGTTCATCCCAGAATGAACACTTTTAACAGAATGCCACATATTATTCCCAGATCTTTGTAAACCTCCACATTTCCACTCTCCAGTCAAGGTATGTACAACACAAGCATATCCAATAATTGCAACAAGCTTTTTTTAATCCTCACCTGAAAATATGCTTATTCATTTTTAAAGAGAGAGGAAGGGAGTGGGGGAGAGAGAGAAAGAGAGAAACATAGATCAGTTGCCTCCCATCTGTGCCCTGACCAGGAATTGGATCCACAACCTTGGTATGTGCCCTGACTGGTAATCTAACCCACGATCTTTTGGTGCATGGGATGATGCTTCAACCAACTGGGCCATCTGGCCAGGTCTCAACAAGGGTTTGTTGCACACATTGTGGACTGAGCCCTGGAAGTGGCACGCTAGATGTGTTAAACAAAGGACAAGTGGTTGTGGTGGGTAGTTAGGGAGATGAATCAAGACTGACTCCCAGGCATTTGTTCTGAAACACTGGGAAGATGGAGGTTTCACTTTCTAAGATCAGAAAGCCTGGGGAAGTGCTGGTTTGGTGAAAATAATACATTGAATTTTGGACAGATCATGTTTGAGTTACTTCAGAGACATGGAAGTGTGGTGCAAGTGGTCAAGTGAGGAAAGGTCAGGGCTGAAGATACTGCTTTGGAGGGTTGCCATCAAGTAGGTGGCATTTAAAACCACAGGCCTGAGCAGAGAGTACATATAGAGAAGAGAAGGGAGCCCAGGCTTAGTGTTGAGCAGTCCCAATATTAGAGCCAGGCAGAGGAAGAGGAGTGAGCAAGTGGGACTATAATGGAGCAGCTAGGAAGGTGGAAAGAAAGTCAGAGTGTGAGACCAGGAAAAAACTGGTGGCTTTGTATGCACTTCTACCCATACCCTTCCCTTGCTGACAGAATGTTGCCTTTGGGTGGGTGTTGAGGGTTATGCTCTTTATGGGAGGCATGGCTTCTGGTTTCAGGGGGGCAGCTCATGGGGGTCAAAGACAGCCATGGTAACCTGCTCTCCCGGCTAGTTTGGGTTTAGTCACAAACATGTGATGCAGCTGTGGCCAAGCCAATGGGAGTGGGAGTCCAATGGGTAGCTTTTGGGAAAGGTTTCCATGCTTTTAAGAAGTGAAAAAAAGGAGAAAACCCAGATCTTTGGGTTTTCCTTCAGATGTGGACTCTGGACAAAGATGCTGCAACCATCTTGCAACCAGGATAAATGTGAGGCCAAAACCCAAAACATCAAAGATAGCAAGAATATCTGTTTTAAATTACACCTTTGAATTGTTGAATAAACCAACTTTGGAGAACTCCCAACCAACCAATTTATGATATAAGGTCATCAATTTTCTAAGTGTTTAGGGATTGTGAGTCTTTTACAATCTATAGCACAAAATATCTAAGTGGTACTGGTGGTTTTACAAGACAAAAAGCAAGGCAACTCACACCCACTGGTAACATGACTATGCCAGGGGCCCTGAGGTGACAGGTGATGCTTAGCCTGAAACTTAATGGTTTCTTTCACCTTAATTGGGGGAACAGCAATTAGCCAATCTTTTAAACTTTGATTGTCACTCTTAATACTAATTTAACATTATGCTTACAGTTTTGTCTTTCAAGAACCCGAACACAAATTCTTCTGTCAAGTTAAATGCATGTTTTATGTTAGCCATCTCAGAAGTAGGGCTATTTTCATTATGGCATTTCATCAACATTTGGCCAGTAGAAAGGATGAGTTGAAAGATTGAGTTGGAAATATTCTAAAGTTTATTTTTCTGCTAACATAGAAAAACAAGATTCATGATAGGGCAATGTAAGAAGAAAAAATAAATACCTAATGGTCAGGACAAAATAAAATTATATAGAGACTTAAATACATATAGATTATCCTGAAGTCAAAGTGTTTGATGACACTTAGTATATTAATTAGCCAGATTTTACGATACTGACTGCAGAGTCTATAACCAAATAGCGTGTCACGTCTGTACAGCATTTTGAATAATGTTCTTTTTAGTCAATTAATGCTTCTGAAAGGGCTTCGATTTTGTATTAAAGCCCTTGTGATAATCTCAGGAATTACTCAACTTTGAGGTTTTACTTTTTAAGTGCTATAAACTTATCAAGGCAGAAGCTCTGATCACAGGGACAACATTGCACACCCACAGCCACGTGGGCACACGAGCCTGGCCGGCTGCACACTGGCACACCTGCCAGGCTAGGACGGTGTGGTCAGGCCCCACAGTGAACTGACAGGCTTCTCCTTACCTTCCTCCTGAGGAGAAAAATGTGTGCTTGACAATGTCACAGTTACTTTACAATACTCATTTTTACAGTAAACAACTCTCTGCCTGTACTCAAGCAGAATTTTAGAAAATTCTATATGACTTTTGAAAAAGCATGGAATAAAGATAACATTTTCCTACCTGTAAACATTAGATATTTCTAACCTTCCCCAAACAAATCCTGTTCTTCTTCTTCTCTGGTTCATGGTATTAGACAGAAACACCTGCTGGGTGCTCTTTTACAAATTAGAATTGGGTTCACAGGGCCCGCTGGAGCATTTACTAATGATCAGAGAGGTGCAGGTGAAGAAAATATTTCTGCCTTCTAGCTGGGAGCAGCAAGGCCATGGCGACTGCTTGCCTCTGGGCCAGGGTTTGTAACTGGAGTAGTAGGGTGAGTCCCTCCTCGCTCAGCTCCTCTCCAAGTACACTAATCCCATCACATGTGAAAGTAACTGATGCTAAGCTGAAGCTGGGAGGTGTGTGCTGGGCAGGAGACGAGAGGGAGTGAACAAGGAGGAAATAACTCTGGTATTAAAGGTGCTCTCATCATCTCTCCCTGCCAGGGTTCAGTTAACAATAGGTATTATTTGTGGGTGCTATCCATCACAGCAGTCTGAACCCTGATTACCCAATCTCACTCCTCTACCTTCCATATTTCAGATAGCAACTCCATTTTTTCCAGTTGCTTAGGAAAAAATCCTTCAAGTCATCTCCCTCCCCTCTTTCCTAAACACACATTTAGTCCACCAACAAATCCTGTCGGCTCCAACTTTTAAGTATACCCAGAAGTCAACCACGCCTCACTTTTGCCATCAGCACGTCCTAGTTCAAGCCACCATGTCTCTCACTGGGACAAGGGCAATAGCGTCCCAATTGGTCTTTCTGTTGTAATTTCTACCCCCATACAATATATTCTATGTAGAGTGATCTTTTACAAACAGAAGTTAAATAGTGTTCTGTTGCAGCCTGTCAAGGCCTGGCAGGTCTGCTCTGGATTTGGGCAGACAGAAGAAAATTCTGGGAGCCTTGCGGATGCTTGACGTGCCTTTATTCACGGGTGGGTGATCCATGAATGCTGCAAGGTGCGTGTCCAATTATTATATAAGGGGAGTCCAATCTCCCTTATATACTAATTGCACCCAAAGCCAGCAGGGAGCTAGAATATTGTATAATACAGCATGATTCTTGACAAGTGAGCCACTTAATGTTATGTCAACCATTTATCGGACCCAGTCTAAAGGCTATAAGAACAATACTTATCTTAGTTCCCCAGACATCTGGGTGAGGGAGCCAGACTGACTCCATTTACCCTGCAAATGTCAGTCCTCCACTCAAACCCTGGCCATACTTCTCATCTCATTCAAAGTAAAACCATGGGCTCAGAGGCTCCTGTGACTTGTCCTTCTGCCTGCCTGACCTCCCCTCCTGCCATCTTCCCTAGCTTCCCTGGGACCATGGTGACCCTCTCTTGGAGCATCTAGGCTCTGTCCTTGTCACCTCCATCTGGAAAGCTCTCCCTCCTGGTACCCACAGATTCTTCTCTGCCCCTCATTTCTGTCAGGAATGAGTTTAATGCCATATTACAGAGGCCTCCTCACCCACCCCTCATGCCTCACTGTCCTTGGCCCCTGTGTTTCTCTGCGTACTCCTGAATTCAATATTGGATTACATATTTACACAGTATATTATATATGAATACATATTTACATAACATGTACACTTCTCTTCATATTTCTGTAACTGTCATTATAGCATATACAGGGTCGCGCAGAAGTAAGGCCTGCTTGAGTGTGGTTGGTAGGGTAATAACATCTGTATAATAATTATAGTTTTAATGTGCACATTTCACCTAAAATGCCATAGGTATGCTTGAGTGCAATATTGTTATGTTACTGAATTACACACATGATTTGTAATAAAAGATTTTGTAATAAAAAAGGGGCATGATTTATGCCGGAACCTGTATTTGTTTATTAGTTATCAGTTTTCTCCCCTCAGAACATAAGTTCCATGGACATAAATTTCTTTTCCTGAATTCCCATAGCCTAGGAATGAGCTTGGTGCAGGTGGAAAAATTGCCCCAGACTGGAGACAACCCCCATGTCCTTCAACCAGTGAATAAACTGTGGTATATCCATGCTCAGCAATAAAAAGTAACAAAATAGTATGGATTACACAAAAAAAAACAATCATCTCAAATTCATTTTGCTAAATAACAGGAGCCAGTTACAGAAGGTTATGTATTGTCTGATTCCCTTTATAGGACATTCTAGAAAAATCAAAACTAGAGGGATGAAAACAAGGGGTATGACTTTTCTGTATCATGATTCTGCGGTTGAGTATACTACTTCAGGCATTTCTCAAAATTCATAGTTCTGTGCATCAAAAAGAGTGAATTTCATTGTATATAAATTAAAAGTAAAGCATTTCTGCATTTTCCAAAAACCCTACCTGATATAGTCTAAGCAGGCAACTGTTGCCTATAGAGAGCTGCAGCAGCCCTTTTAGACATGGCAGACACTCTAAGTTCATCATAGTCTTCACCACTCCCTATGGTCTCCCACTTGGCCCACGTTTCTAATTTAGGTTACCTGCCAAGCCCCTGTAGGCATCTAAGATTCTTGCTTTTGAAGATACCCTAATATAGTTCCATTACCTCCAGTGAAGATCTGGATTCTATAATATTCCAGCAACCTCTCCTGACCCTTCAGGCTGGGTTAGACAAGATGCTCAGAAATTCCATAGCACTCTATGCATAGTTCTATCATACTGCTCTTCGGAGTTTTTTGACATTTTTTTCCTGTATCATATCAGTTAGAATGCTATTGATTCCTAGTGGTAGAAGTTCAGCTCAGTACAGCTTTAGTCAAATGGGGAAATGAATTGGTTCATGTGGCAGGGGTGGTGCGCACATCCGGTACACACACTCCAGCCTTGGCAGGATCCTCTGCTATGGGTCCTCTCTCATGAGTCCATTCTCTTGAGTTGGTTGTTCCCATGAGGTCGGAAGAAATACTACAATCAGCTCTGAACATGTCTTCTTACAAACCTCATGACCACAGAGGAAGTAAGGACTACAAAGTTACAGAGCAAAGTGGATATAGGGAGGGACTAAGAACTGGGGACAATAATTCAATTTACCACAGTGCCTAGAAAGAATGTCTGTCAAATACTGCATCCCAACGCTGTAAGTAGGACCACAGTTCTGTGTGCAGCCGGAAGGAGGGTGACACTCACCCACAGGCTGTCTGCCACAAGGCAGTGGAGGTGATGTTGGCTCTTCTTGACTGTCCTGGCCTTTAGAACACCAAAACTGTCTCTAAAGATGTAATACACAGTGTGGGGGTTGGAGGGGAGGGCTGAATGGTGAAGCACAAGGGATATTCCAGAATAATGAAACTTCTATGTTACTCTATGATTTTGTCAAAACCAATAGAATTTTACAGCACAAAGAGTGAATTTTAATGCATAAATATTTTATAAAACATCACTTAGAAGATGAGGGATTCCCTTTGGAACTTCCAGCATGTGCAACTTGCTCCTTTTGGAGGTAGGTCGGAACCTGGTGATGCATCCATGACATGTCTGTGGTGGCTTAAAACTCTAGTCCTGGACAAAGCTTTGCTAGCACAGTGTGAAGAAAAGGAAGGGAGTAAAATTCAGCCATGCTGAAGAATGAGCCACAACTTGAATCAGCAGAAATGTATTGAATATTCTGGAACACTGAGACTATAGAATGAGAGTCCATGCTACAGAAACCAATGGCAGAGTCCATGGAGAAAGTAAAGGATAAGTTTAATAGTAACTCAAGGAGATTCAGCTGTAGAAAAAAGGGTGACTTCCTAAAATTAAAGCTAAAATGAAATTTAATGTCTGGATTTTAAAATATGTTAAACAGAACAATCACTTCTAACAATCACTTCTAACAGCTGAGTGAGCAAAAGGAAAAAAATCACATAAGAGTAGTCAAAAACATTAAAACCTAGAAATTATAAACAAAAAGGAGACTTGAGGGACAAATCCAAGGGGCCACACTTGCAAATATTACTACACTCAGAAAGAGAAAATGTATCAAAGGGTAACATAGATAAGAAAAGTAAAAAGGCAAAATAAAGTAAATTTCTTTGTTAAAGGGTCCAAATGAAACTGAACATAGGCTCAAAAAATTACTGAACTACTCCAGGGGTAAAGAGACAATCTTATAAACTTTTAGGAGGAAAAAACCCAGATCACTTATGATGGTAATTGAATCTGACTGGTATCTGACATCAATTATACTGTAATTTGACATCAATCAAAAGACAATGGAATGACAAAGCACTATTGAGAAAATAGAAGTTAGATCCAAGAATTCTATACCTAGCCATGAAAAATGAGGCATGACACCCCCCAAAAAAAATGGAATTATCTTCTGCAGGGTGGACCCCTTGTAGTACAGGCTTCCCCTGATAAGTGAGTGTTCTAGAAACCCATCTCTATCAGTGTACCAGCTGGTGTTGTGAGAGACTGACTTTGGCTTCAGTGAATTTTTGAAAGACTCTTTTGACACATTTGCCCATTTTATGATGGGTGATTTACGAGCACACCTGCTGAGTGTTCAGCAGTTTTGGAACAAAAATGGCATGACTCCCATGCCCCACCCTCCCTATTCACCCGATCTTGTCCCAAGTGACTTGTTTTTTGTTTCCCCTGATGAATGAAATCTTCAAATTGAAATGTTTTGCTGATGTGGAAGAGGTGAAACAAACAAAAAAGCACCAGAAGCACTAAAAGACATTGAAGTGACACATTCAAAAACTGTTTTGAGCAGTAGAAAATAGTCTCAATAGGTGGTAGTGCATCGAATGGAGAGCTTTGAAGGTGACTGACTGAATTTTAAACATGTAAGAGTAAATACACAATTTTTATAAATAAATTCCAGGGGATAATGGGTTCCTCCTTATAATTTAATGCAAAAGAACATTTTTGGGCAAGTAAGAATTCAATGTGTTGCTGTCCTGGGAACCCATCTGAGGAAATACATAGAAACTATTTTAACCAAATAAAAGTAAATCAGAACATGAATCTCAGGATTTGGGAAATAATAGACTGCAGGAAATAGTGACAATGAAATAAATATAAATGGATGATATCAATGATGTGGCTGGGAATTTATATGTTTAAGGGCTTATTTAAACAGAAAAGGAAAATTTTAGGAGATCCCTAATAAGAGTTTGAAGTAAAAATGTCCAACTATCTCAGCAATGCAGTGTGATGTATGTGTGTCCACGTGCACGTGCATAGGCAGGGGTTGCAGTGGGATGAGCAGCACAGAACAGAAAACCAGATGTCTCAGGAAGTGGGGATGGGAAGAATCATGGAGGAAAGGTACTGGGAGCATAAGGATTATGTAGTTTTCACATATTAGTTGAGAAATCCAAACTTAGTAAAGACAAAGTGTGATGAAAAAATTACTAGTGCAGTGAAAAACCATATCATTTAAAACTTAACAGTGTGTAGTTAAGAAATGAAGAAAATTAGCAAAAGTAAAACTAAAAAGAACAACAAAGAATAGCAAACAAAAACAATATAGAGGTGGGAGGAAGATGTCAGTGAGGTAGGTGGGAGCAGATTCCACTTTCCCTCGCACATGGGAGAAATACCTGGCCATTCTACTAAAGAACAGAGCAAACAGCCAATAGTAGTACTCCAGCATACATGAAGATATGAGACCAACAATTGTAGAGGACATTGAAAAACCAGATGGTAAGGAGAGTGCTTCAGGACAATGAGGTCCCTGGAACCAGCACGAGGACCAGGGTGGCTGCAGCTCCAGGCCTGGGCAGTGTCACAGGATTCTTGGGAGAGAGCTGGGTCAACAGCCCCCTCTCCTGCCAAACAAGGTTTGAGCAGCACCTGGAGAGACCTGGTTGCTTGAAGTGTCAGAGAGGGGAATAAGGACTAAGTGGCAAACACACAGGGGCTGTGAGCACCCACGGAGTCTGTGGACACCAGCTGGGGAGAGTTTAGAGTTGGGCCATGATGGGTCCTGACCCCAACAGTCCCCAGTCTGGTTGGAGAATTGGGCTGTGTGAGAGGCCAGGCCTCTGCATGGAACAGCAGGCTTGAGCAGGAGGAATTTCTCAGAAAGAAAAAGTGAAAAAACAGACACTTGGCAGCTGTTTAGGGGATTCTCCTGCAGCAGCCACTCTTGCCTCCTCCCTACCCAGCCACTCAGAGCTCTTGAGGTGGTGCAGAAGGCCCTGTGCACACTCCTGTAACCCTGGGAAGAATATGCTCTTGAACCTGAGGGACCAGAAGTGGCCAGGATAAGTGTGCAGGCCCACAACCCAAGGAGTGTGCACCCACAACCCAAGGAGAAGACTCAGCACCCACACCTGAAGCCCCCAGGAGTGTGTGCACCCAAACCAGAGAGCGTTGGGGAATGGGACTGGAAGCTGACTCCTGACCAGGAAGGGAGAAGATTAAAATCAATCACCCCTCAGTCTGCTGCAGCCAGGAAGAACACAAAAACTGGCTTGCCCAGTTTGAAGCCAGCAGGTGGCTTTTTTTTAAGTAATTCTTTATTTTTAATTTTTTAAAATCTTTTAACTCCTTCTTCCTCTCTTTCCTTTTTTCTTGTTTTATTCCTTCTTCCTTTCTTTCCCTTTTTACCTCTTCTTCCTTCTTTTTTATTTTATTTATTTATTTATTTTATAATTCACACAAATGAGACCAAAAAACCTGCAACTGTGAAAAGACCAGAGATGAACCCAAAGAGGGGTTGTCCCAACAGCTGAGACAGTGAGACAAATTTCACTTTGCTATTACAGAGAAATTGCAAGTTATTGCATATTTGTATTATTTTTTAATTATTTTTACATCTTTTATTTTATTAGTATTTTTATAGTCTTCTTCTTTCTGATTAGTCTTCTAAATTTGGCTGGTTAAATTCCACTGTTTGACTGGTTTCTGTTGGTTCTCTTTCATAGTGTATTGTTATTTTACTGTCTTTCACTTCACTTCTGTTCCATTAGCACACTACTGTAGGTCCTATACTTCCTATTCTGGTTATCCAGATCACATAGATTCTGTCATATGATTGTTGCTCCATTGTTATTGTAAATAATAGCTGTTCCATACAATTCTAAATACCACACAGCATCTCTCCCAGATATTAACCCACTTCACAGTTTCCTGAACTCTATTACTGTTGTGGTTAACTTTATTGTCTCACACACTTCACCTATTTTCTATCCTTTACTCTCACTTTACCTCATAATCTGACCTACCACAAGCTCATCGCTTTCTAGATAAAACTCACAGTCCTTCCTTCCCCAACAAGAGTCTTATCTTCTCTCCACCCTTTCTAAAAAGTGGGTAGTTGGGTGAAATATCACAGTTAACACTATACATATCCAAAGGATCTCCTATCTCTTCTCTACAGGCTGGTACTGTAAATATCATAGAATACACTCTTGCTGTATTAAACATTATGCCTTCCCCCTCCAACTGATCACAAAAAAGAGTAGGTGGAAGTGGTGAACACAAGGATATCTGCTGGAAGAGGAAACCCACCAATAAAGGAACCACCAACAGATAACAACAGAAGAAGGTGAAGGAGGGAGTGAAACCCACACTAACCTCAATTCAGGACCTATCTGGAAATACAACTAAATGGTGGAGAAATTACCCAGAACAAACAACTGAACAAGAGCAAGAGAGGATCCTCAAAACCTTGTACACAACAAAGAACCAGCTTCAACACAGCCTGTCCACACCTGCACAACAGAATACAAGAGGTGGTGAACAGAGTGACCCTCAGTTAACCAGCTGATGGGAAGGACCCACCAAAGAAAGCCCCAACAGCAATCAAAACCCAAAGACATACACAGAGCCACTGAAATGACAGCCCAAGATCAGTGAGCTCAGGAGATCAAGGAGACTGCACCACTGAATCTCACAGTTCTTCTACCACAGAAGTTAATACCATAAACCCAGGGAGTCAGAACAGAACAATTTGAGAAGCAGAGGCTAACAAGAAGTGTCTCACAAACAATGGGAAGACAAAGAAACAATCCCCAAATGAAAGGAAAGGAGGAAGCCTCAGAAAGAATGCTACATGAAATAGAAGCAAGTCAACAATCAGATATTGAGTTAAAAGCAATGGTTATAAGGAAGCTCAATGAGCTCACAGTGAATTCCTAGAAACTACAGGGAAACTACAATGAACTCACTGCAAACTATATCAACATGAAAAAGGAAATAAAAACTATCAACAAGGGCCAGGAAGAAATGAAAAATACAATTTCTGAACTGAAGAACACAGTAGAAGGAATCAAAATCAGGATTGATGAAGTAGAAGATTGGATCAGTGAGCTGGAGGACAACGTAGAAAAAAACACCCCAAAAAAAAAACAAGAAAAGGAAAAGAAGCTCAGAAAGAATGAAGCAGAGTTAAGGGAAATGCAGGACAACATGAAATGTAATAATATTCATATAATAGGGATACCAGAAGGAGAAGAAGAGCAAAGGATAGAAAACCTGTTTGAAAAAGTAATGATGGAAAGCTTCCCTAATTGGATGAGAGAAAAAGTCACACAAATCCAGGAAACACAGAGAGTCCCAATCAAGAGGAACCCAAAGAGGCCCACTCCAAGACAATAATAATTAAAATGGCAAAATTCCAAGACAAAGACAGAATCTTAAAGGCAGCAAGGGAGAAACAGGAAGTAACATACAAGGGAGCCCCAATAAGACTAGCAGCTGACTTCTCAATGAAAACAATCTAAGCCAGAAGGGAATGGCAAGAAATTTTCCAAGTAATGAAAACCAGAGACCTGCAACCAAGACTCCTTTATTGAGCAAGGCTCTCAATTAAAATTGCTCTCAAGGCTCTCAAAGAATATATCTCCTCCAAACCAGCTCTGCAGGAGATGCTAAAGGGTTTGCTTTAAGAACAGAAAGAAAAACAGTGAAAAAGAGAGAGACATAGGTACAAAAAACGGCAATGAATAAGAACCTATAAATAATAACCTTAAATGTAAATGGATTAAATGCCCCAATCAAAATACACAGAATAGCAGAATGGATAAAAAAAAACATGACCTACACATATGCTACCTACAGGAGACCCACCTCAGAACAAAATACCTACACAGACTGAAAGTGAAGGTCTAGAAACAAATATTCCAAGAAAATGGACAGGAAAAAAAAGCCAGGGTAGCAATACTCATATCAGACAAAATAGACTTCAGAAAAAGAACCATAAAAAGAGACCCAGAAGATTACTTCATAATACTCAAGGGAAGAATCCATCAAGAAGACATAAACATTGTAAATATATATGCACCCAACACAGGAGCACCCAAATACATAAAGAAAATATTGGACGACTTCAAGAAAGATATTGACAGCAACACAATTATAGTAGGGGATTTTAACATCCCACTCTCAAAAATGGACAGATCTTCCGAATAAAATACCAACAAAGATACTGTGGCACTGAACAATACCCTAGAGGAAATGGACTTAACTGATATATAGAGAGAGCCCTTCATCCCAAAAAAGCTAAATACACATTCTTTTGAAATGCACATGGAACATTTTCAGAGATAGACCACATGATAGGACACAAAACAAGCCTCAACAGATTCAACAAAATTAAAATCATATCAAGCATTTTCTTGGACCACAAGGGACTGAAACTAGAAGCCAACCTCAAGGAAAAAAGCCCTAAAACACTCAAAATCATGGAGATTTAATAGCATGCTATTAAACAATGAATGGCTGAAGAATGAGATTAGGGAAGAAATCAAAAAGTTTCTGGAAATAAACAAAAATGAACTCACAACAATCTAAAACTTATGGGACACATTGAAGGCAGTCCTGAGAAAGAAGTTCATTGTGATACAGGACTACTTAAAAAAAATAAACACTTCAGATAAACAATCTAACCCTATGCCTATAAGAACTCGAAGAACAACAACAAAGACAACCCAGAGCTAGTAGAGGGAACAAAATAACCAAGATCAGAGCAGAATTAAATGACATAGAGACTAAAAGCACAATACTAAGGATCAATGAATCCAGGAACTGGTTCTTTGAAAATATAATCAAAATAGACAAGTCTTTAAGCAAGTTCATCAGGAAATAAAGAGAGAGGACCCAAATAAACACAATCAGAAATGAAAGAGGAGAGATTACAACTGATACCACAGAAATACAAAGGATTGTAAGAAATTACTATGAAAACCTGTATGCCGAGAAATTTGAAAACCTAGGTGAAATGGACACATTTCTAGAAAAATGTAATATTCCAAAACTCAGTAAAGAAGCAGAAAGCCCAAACAGACCAGTAACACCTGATGAAATTGAAACAATAATTAAAAAGCTTCCAACACACAAAAGCCCTGGACCAGATGGTTTCACAGGAGAATTTTACAAAGCATTTAAGGGAGAGCTAACACCCATCCTCCACAGGTTATTTCAAAAATTTCAAGAAGATGGAAGACTCCCAGACTTTTTTTATGAAGCCAACATTATCCTAATCCCAAAACCAGATAAAACCATAACAAAGAAAGAAAACTTGAGGCCAAAGTCACTGATGAACATAAATGCTAAAATCATCAACAAAATATTGGCAAATGACATCCAGCAATACATAAAAAATATCATACACTATGACCAAGAGGGATTCATCCCAGGGATGGAAGGATGGTACAATATTCGCAAATCAATAAATGTAATACATCACATAAACAAAACAAAAGACAAAAATCACATGATCATATCAATAGATGCGGGAGAAGCATTTGATAAGGTATAGCACCCATTTATGATAAAAACACTCAGCAAAGTGGGAATAGAGGAAGCATTCCTCAACATAGTAAAGGCCATATATGAGAAACCTACAGCCAACATCATATTCAATGGACAAAACTAAAATATTTTCTGCTAAGATCAGGAACAAGACAAGGATACCTGTTTTCATCACTCCTATTCAACATAGTACTGGACGTTCTAGCCACAGCAATCAGACAAGAAAAAGAAATAAAAGGCATCCAAATTGGAAAGAAAGGAACAAAACTGTCATTGTTTGCAGACAACATGTCAGTGTACATAGAAAATCCTACAGACTCCACCAAAAAACTAGTGTACCTAATAAATGGATTTGGCAAAACAGCTGGTTACAAGGTCAATACTCAGAAATCAAAGGCATTTTTGTATACCAACAATGAAATACCAGAAACAGAAATCAGGGGGAAAAAATCCCATTTCTACAGCAAGAAGAAAAATAAAGTACCTAGGAATTAACCTAACCAAGGAGGTAAAAGACCTGTACTCAGAAAACTATACAACACTGAAGAAAGAAATTAAGGAAGACACAAACAAATGGAAGCATGTACCATGCTCATGGGTCAGAAGAATTAACATCATCAAAATGTCCATACTACCCAAAGTGATTTATAGATTCAATGCAATCCCTATTAAAGTACCCATGACATATTTCACAGATATAGAACAAACATTTCAGAAATGTATATGGAACTATAAATGGACCCTGAATAATTGCAGCAATTTTGAGAAAGAAGAACAAAGCAGGAGGGATCACAATACCTGATACCAAACTGTATTACAAGGCAACTATAATCAAAACAACCTGGTACTGGCACAAAAACAGGAATACAGGCCAATGGAACAGAACAGAGAGACCAGAAATAAACCCAAGTGTCTACAGTCAATTAATATTTGACAAAGAGGGAAGAAGCATAGAATGGAGCAAAAATAGCCTTTTCAAAAAATGGTGTTGGGAGATCTGGACAGTTACATGCAAAAAAATGAAGCTTGATCAACAACTTACACCATACACAAAAATAAATTCAAGGTGGATAAAAGACTTAAATATAAGTCGCAACACCATAAAAGTCATAGAGGAGAACATTGGTAGGAAAATCTCAGACGTTCCACACAGCAGCATCTTCAC
>PVKM010033532.1:0-15921 GCA_004027735.1 Carollia perspicillata
GATACTTTGCCTTTGTCTCCAAAATAGAAGGTCTACTCAGGTGGGGCATTGTGAAATCTCAGAATCCATATGTTCTGTACCCTTATCCTGTAAAGGCTCTGAAGCTCAAATGTCAGGTCTTGACTTTGGGGATGTTTGTTGTTCTAACATTCAATGTCTTCCATTCCCCATGGGCAGGATGTCAAGCTGCCAAGCCAGACATGATCTCCAAGTTGGAAAAAGGAGAAGGGCCATGTTTGGGGAAGGGGAAAAGGCCCAGACAAGGTGGAACACCACATGAAACACCAAGACCCAAGCAAAAAGGAGCCATTAGAAGTAAGTTCCTAATTTCCTGGTGGTAACTTTGGAATTATTCAAAGAATCGTTTATTCTTAAATTCTTCTTAAAGATCCCAGATCCTTCTTTCTTAACCAGGAAGTAGCAACTGAAAAATATCAGAATCTCCTGGAGGAAGACGATTTCAAACCACAAAGATTCTTTAACCTCAGAGATTCTAATATTTCTTCTTTCTATGAACCTGTCCATGTGAAAGGTTCTCATAGAGGTTCACTCTAGCCCTAATACCCCATGATATGAAATTTTTCTTTTTATATATTCAGACATTTTTAGATCTGTCCTCTTTCCAAATCTTGGGCTTGATGCTTCTGACCCTAAGTACGTTCCCTTTTCCTCCTTTCCCTGTGAAATGTTCTAGACCTGTGGTCTTGAATGCATCATCATTCACATCTTCTCCTAAACCTTTGCAGCCAAATGCCACAGATTTCATGTCTCCACCTAAGTTTCTGACTTTGAAGTGACCACTGCTTACCTTTCGGTGCATATTTGAATAGTTTTGATCAGGCTAAATTCTTGCCTACCTAGTTTGAATTATACCACTTGCGTCGGATTTTATTCTGAGTGCTTCTTAGATCATTTTTTTACCATGGTCTCTTCCTTCTCGCTTTGCTGAATTGTCCCTAAGGTGTATCTCCTACTATCTATTTTTTCTATGGTCTTATCCTCCAAGGAATCATGCTTTGTGGAAATACAAGCTTTTAATTCTACCCCGGTGACTCTAAGGTCAATTTCCAGGTCAATCTGCAGTTCCTTGGTGTTTACTCGTACTGCACCCTCTTCCACCCACATTAGTTCATGTCCATGGGTCCTACATATAAGTTCCTTGGCTTCTATATTTCCTATACTATTCTTAACCTCTCCTTGTCTGTTTTCTACCTACCATTTATGCTACTTATTCCCTGTATCTTTCCCCCCTCTATCCTTCTCCCACTCCCCCACTGATAACCCTTCATGTGATCTCTGTTTCTGTGATTGTGTTCCTGTTTTAGTTGTTTGCTTAGTTCATTTTTGTTACTGTTTTTTTTTAGGTTCAGTTGTTAATAGTTGTGAGTTTGTTGTTATTTTACCGTTCATATTTTTGATCTTCTTTTTCTTAGATAACTCCATTTAACAGTTCATATAATAATGGCTTGGTGATGATGAACTCCTTTAACTTGACCTTATCTGGGAAGCACTTTATCTGCCCTTCCATTCTAAATGATAGCTTTGATGGTTAGAGTCATTTTGGATGTAGGTCCTTGCCTTTCATGACTTTTGAATACTTCTTCCAGCCCCTTCTTGTCTGTAAGGTTTCTTTTGAGAAATCAGCTGATAGTCTTGTGGGAACTCCTTTGTAGGTAACCGTCCCCTTATTTCTTGCTGCTTTTAAAAATCTCTCCTTCTCTTTAATCTTGGATGATGTAATTATGATGTGCCTTGGTGTGTGCTTCCTTGGGTCTAAGTTTTTTGGGACTTGCTCAGCTTCCTGGACTTCCTAGAGGTCTATTTCCTTTGCCAGATTGGGCAACTTCTCCTTCATTATTTTTTCAAATAAATTTTCAATTTCTTGCTCTTCCTCTTCGCCTTCTGGCACTCCTGTGATTCAGATGTTGGAATGTTTGAAGTTGTCCTGGAGGTTCCTCAGCCTGTCCTCATTTTTTTGAATTCTTGTTTCTTCATTCTGTTCTAGTTGAATGTTTCTTTTTTCTTTCTGCTCCAAACCATTGATTTGAGTCCCAGTTGCCTTCCCAACCCTCTTGGTTGCTTGTACATTTTCCTTTATTTCACTTAGCATAGCCTTCATTTTTTCCTCTATTTTGAGACCATATTCAATGATTTTTGTGGGGCTCCTGATTACCAATGTTTTAAACTGTGCATCTGATAGGTTGGCTATCTCTTCATCGCTTAGTTGTGTTTTTTCTGGAGCTTTGACCTGTTCTTTCATTTGGGCCATTTTTCTTTTTCTTTTTTGTCTGGGTGAGCCTGTTAAGTCTTAAAGAGCCTTAGGTGTTCACCAGGGTGGGGCAACCCAAGTTGCTGTGTTGTGTTGCTATCAGTGGGGGAGGGGTCTGAGAGGGAACAGTGCTGTTTGCTCCGCCCTCCGCCAGCTTTCAGTCACTTCTTCTGCTACCCACAAGCAAATCGGGCCCTTCTGGTGCTGATTCCCAGGTGGATGGGCTTGTGTATGTTCTAGGATCCTGTGGGTCTCTCCAATGAACTCTCCCGTGAGGCTGGGAGTTTCTCCTGATGCCATAACCCTCACAGGTTTTTTCAGTCAGAGGCCTTGAGGCTTCATTTTCCCCGTGCTGGGACCCTGGGTTATGTGGTCTGTCTGGCTCCCCAGTTGTTCCTCCAGGTTTTTCTGCCCATTCTGCCATCTGCCTGCTTGCCACAAGTCCTCTCCACCTGGCTTCCCATCTCTGCCCCTCCTACCAGTCTGTATGAATGTTTTTTCTTTAACTCCTTTTGTTGTTGGAATTCCATATAGCTCAATTTCCTGGCAGTTCTGGTTGTTTTTTGTTTTTAAATTTGTCATTGTCATTTATTTTGGTTGTGTGAGGAGGCACAGTGTGTTTGACTACACCTCCATCTTGGCTGGAAGTTCCAGAATTTCCCAGAAGAAAATTTATACAATTTCTCTCAGGATGTGGGCATCACTTAACATTTCCTAAATGGAGCCCTGACTGGTGTGACTCAGTTGGTTAGATGTTGTCCCGAAAAGCAAAAGGTTGCTGGTTAGATTACAGGTCAGGGCACATGCCTGGACTGCAGGTTCAGTCCCTGATCAGGACATGTACAAAAGGCAGCCAATTGATATTTCCCTTTCTCATCAATGTTTCTCTCCCACTTTCTCTCCCTCCCTTCCCCTCTCTCTAGAAATAAAGATTTTTGTAAAGATTTTATTTTAAATAAAACCTTCAAAAAAATTTCCTAAATGGAAAAGTAGCTAGCAATTCCACTTTTCCCTATTTTATCTATATCGCCACCACAGCTACACTTATAAAAACTGACCTTCTATCCCATGGGAATGAATCTCTTAAAAATTCTCCATAAAAATAATATTATTTCTTGGTTGGGTATTGCAACACTATAACTCCTTTCTGTTTGAGCACAGTTTTCACTTTATTCATGTGATGTTCCTTCACCACCAAGACAGCTATTCACTTTCTGTTTCTTTCTGCAGTCATGGGGCTCTTACATCTGCTTCTCTCTTTGAGTTTGTTTAATTCTCCCCCCCGAAGCTTTTTCAGCTTTTCCCTGTATATAGCTGAAAATGGGCACCCCAAAGTGGCAGTCCCAGCGCCTAAGTTTTTAGGTTTTTGCATATACAATGTCCATATCTTGCTAAGAGAAGTCTTTGAGTTTTT
Organism: Carollia perspicillata; assembly: GCA_004027735.1. Lineage (NCBI taxonomy): Eukaryota > Metazoa > Chordata > Mammalia > Chiroptera > Phyllostomidae > Carollia > Carollia perspicillata. Next base: position 3,684 of record PVKM010033532.1, read on the forward strand.
TTCTTGTTTAAAATGTCTTTATTTATTGGGGTGACATTGGTTAATAAAACTGTATAGGCTTAAAGTGTACAATTCTATAATCCCTCATTTGTATAATGTACTGTGTGTTCATGGCCCAAATTCAAGCCTCCTTCTGTCGTCATTTATTCCCCCTTTACCCTCTTCTGCCTCCCCACAGAAGTCTTTGAGTTTCCATTCTAAGTTCTTGAGAGAAAGATTGTTATTGGACTAGCTGGGGTGGGGCCTGGCCTTTACCACCATCCAGTCAGTTGTTTTCCACTAGAAGTTGGGTTGTACTGTACAAACACGGCTGCCTGCACCTGTCAGTGTGGGCGGTGGTCTCAGAGAAGGGGAGGCCTGGGTTGACAAGATACCTTAAAATGTACAACTGCATAATGAATGGAGGAAAGAATAGGAACAATCACTTAGAGCTGGATAATAAGCTTTGGATTTGTAATCGGTGGTTATAGAGTGACCTGACAGGAAAACAGAGGTGCTCCATAGCAAACTATTGGAAAACAAGTGTGTGTATACACTGTACATCCAGATGGTTGTGAAATTTGTTCATCCATCTCATTTCTGTGAATTTTATCATACGGTAAAAGCACTAAGGAACTCAGAGAAACTGGAGGTTTTTATTTTGTTTTGTCTTGTCTTTTAGTGTGGGAATGTCATTACATTGATCATGGGTGGTAGCAGGGGAACAGCCTTTCTGGATTATTCCTTCTGTCACCTTAAGCTGTTCAGTACTCCTTGGTGGACTTGTCTTATTGCTGTTTTGGATCTTTGGGGTGCTATAACAAAAATTTATATGAGCTAGCCTAAGTAAAGAGAGGAATTTACTATAAGGACATGGGTAGATATCCTGTAATGTGAAGGCAGCTACTTCAACCAGGCCTTACCAGAGACTTGAACCAGGACTGGAAAGCCATTAGTAATTGAGATTATGCAAATGGTCTCTTCAAAGATTTGTGATCCTGCATTTCTGCTTTTCTGTGGATGTATGCTTCACCCTGCGTACTGATGAATTTTCTGTTTTCACAGGGAAAATATGGATTTATTTTACTTGTCTTATATCATTTATAAATTTAAGAACCCAGTGGAGACTACCTAGAATCTAAATTTTTAGAAGGAAGACTTTTATTGGACATCTTGAGTCAGATGTATCTCCACCTGTGACCATGGAGAGCTGGATTAATGTAGTACAGGCTATGGGAGTCAAATGCTATGGGCGGATTGGCAGTTATCAAAACTGGGCAGTTTGGGCTGAGGAGCGAGAGACCTCAAAAAAGTGTCAGCTACAGTTACAAGCTCTTTTTACTTCATCTATTTCACATTCACTGCTCCTTGTGTATATTTCATGTTCTATCCCAGGTTGCAAGGTCATATTTTCTAATTACAATTGTCAATTTTCTTTTACTGTTTTTACTACAGCAATTCCCCCTTCAAGTCCAAGAAGATAGGGATATATGTGCTTGATATTTCATTCACTTTGGGGTACAAGGCTTAAATAAAGATTCAATCTCACAACAGGGCATTTCTTTGTAAATTGTATTCTAAAATATGAGAGTGCAAAGGTTCATAAGAATATCTCATTGAATTCCATTTTAGAGGAAGTCCAGCAAGATGATGACCAGCTAGAGAATCACCAGGAATCTCAAAACAAACTCCTTAGGGAAGTTACATTAAAGAAAAAAACTTTGACTAAGAAGAAAGGCTGTGAAGGTGGTTCATTGGGGGCAAAAAATGTGAGTACAACACAAGTTTCTTCCAAAAAAAAGCTTCTTAAATTTAATTCAGAGGGAAAGAGTCTGAAAGAGAAGAATTTCGACCCACCTGGTCATATAAGAAACCATGCAAAAAAGAAACCTGATGTAGCTAAAGAGCACAGGAAATCATTGGGCCATACCTTATCTGAGACAAAGAAAGACAAAAATAAAACTGGAAAGAAACAGAAATCATCTAACCATAGTTCATCTGACAGGTGTGACAAAACTCAAACTGGAAGGAAACGTGAGAACTTGGTTCGCCGTGGCTCATCCCGTACTAAATGCGACAACATTGAAACTGGAGAGAAGCATGAAAAATCATCCAGCCATAGTTCACCTCCTACCAAGCGTGACACTGCTCAAGCTAAAGTGAAACCTTATGAATGTAGTCAGTGTGGGAAAGTTCTCAGCCACAAACAAGGACTTGTAGACCATCAGAGAACTCATACTGGGGAAAAACCGTATGAATGTGATGAATGTGGGATAGCCTTTAGCCAAAAGTCACACCTGGTTGTACATCAGAGAACTCACACTGGAGAAAAACCATATGAATGTATTCAGTGTGGCAAAGCTCACGGTCATAAACATGCCCTCACTGACCATCTGAGAGTTCATACTGGGGAAAAGCCCTATAAGTGTACTGAATGTGGGAAAACCTTCAGACACAGCTCCAATCTTATTCAACATGTGAGATCTCACACAGGTGAGAAGCCCTATGAATGTAAGGAATGTGGAAAATCCTTTAGGTATAACTCATCTCTTACTGAACATGTGAGAACTCATACAGGGGAAATACCATATGAATGCAGTGAATGTGGAAGAGCCTTTAAGTATAGCTCCTCTCTTACTAAACACATGAGAATCCATACAGGTGAGAAACCCTTTGGATGTGATGAATGTGGGAAGGCTTTCAGCAAGAAGTCACACCTCATGATACATCAAAGAACTCATACTAAGGAGAAACCGTATAAATGTGATGAATGTGGAAAAGCCTTTGGACACAGCTCATCCCTTACTTACCACATGAGAACGCACACTGGTGAAAGTCCCTTTGAATGTGATCAGTGTGGGAAGGCCTTCAAACAAATTGAAGGCCTTACTCAACATCAGAGGGTTCACACTGGGGAGAAACCCTATGAATGTAACGAGTGTGGGAAAGCCTTTAGCCAAAAGTCACACCTTATTGTACATCATAGAACTCATACTGGGGAGAAACCCTATGAATGTAATGAATGTGGAAAAGCCTTCAATGCAAAGTCACAGCTTGTTATACATCAGAGATCCCATACTGGAGAGAAACCCTATGAATGTAAAGAATGTGGAAAAGCCTTCAAACAAAATGCATCCCTTACCAAACATGTGAAAACTCATTCAGAAGAGAAATCTCATGAGTGAAATAATGTGGGAAATCTTTGAATTGAACTGAAGGTTTTATTTAACTTTAGAAGTATTCTGAATTTAAAGGATGTTGGAAAGCCTTTACAAGAAGTCACACCTCATTATACATGAAAGAATTTGAAAATAAATCTTCACACAGAAGCAACTGAGAGTTTAAACTTGATACTAAACCTTTTATAGAAAAGTTTTACAAATTATTGTAAATGACCTATGTTTACATTGAAATATAAAGTTTTAAAAATTGTTACTGTTAAATAAGCAGAGCCCAGAGAAACATTCATATGCTGAAAATTTCTGAGTTACTTGAGTGTTGCATACTCAACATATGAGAATTGAATTTGCGTATCTTTTCATTGCCATGTATAAGTGTTTGTGGTCATTGGTGCGAGCCTCATCTTTGATATCATCGCTCAGCTTTTAATGTTTTTGTTACCTTCTGCATAAGCAGAAAACTTTGTAAAAAGGTCATTTATGTAAAACATATAATACAAAATTAAGAGAAAATGAAAGCAGCTGAGAATACACAGGTGCTGGTAGAAAATGATGTTCAAGTTATAAGCTAAGTGCAAATAGCAGCTTGCTGAAATACGCATCTGGTATGTTCCCACTTGTGCACAAAAGGGTGCCTGTGTTTGTCTCTCTGTCTCTCTGTATGTATATATACCTATGTTTGTATGTGAACAGGCCCAGTTTGAAAAATAGAGATAAAACTTAATGGCGGCTGCCCTTGGGCACAGGAGGACAGGAACGGAGTCTGGGCTGGGAGGGAGACCTCCTGTTCATTGTGTACTGTTTGAACATTTTCATCAGGTACATGTATTATTCCCACAGTTAAAACCCTTTTGATACACATAAATCAACACTAATTAAAATTTTTACTGAGTCCACTCCATGATGTTGTTTGGTAAAGTAGAAGTTTCTGTGCCTATCCATGAATGATGATGAGTCTGAGAGCATTACATTGAATTCACAAAGACTTTTCCTAATAAACATGTTCTTTCATTAAAATAGTAAATTACAATTATAACTCAGCACTGTTTCTTTTACTGGCCATTTTTTCAAAGACTGAAGATGAATTGCTACTGAAGGTGAATGACAGAGATTTTCTGGACACTCAGTCCATTTTATCTCATTCAAAGCACTTAACTACAAACACCTGCATCTGGGACAGCAAATGCATCACCACAAGGGACACAATCCCCTGCCCTTGCCCAACAGCAGCCGTTGCTGAGGGATCACTGAACTCTTTCTGAGTTAATCAAGACTTGGCCTCAGAATCATTCTTATGCATGCTTTCCAGAAGGTATTATGAGTCAATATGGGTTCACACAGGAAACCTATCTCTTCCACTGCATACTTAGAATTTTTTACACATGAGTCATAGATAAAAAACACAGCTGTACAGTTTTAAAACTTGCTTGCTACACTATGAACAGTGACATGAAAACAAAAATGGTTTTGTAATTTAAGGTAATGATTTTGGCAGGTATGTCATCTTTTACATTTTTCACAGCACATTCACTACGTTACCTCCTGTGTTCCTCAGAATAAACGTGTGAGTCAGTAGCATGACTTTGTCCAGTCATGGTCAATACTGCTCAATATATATGCCACCTAGATACTCATCTAGCATAATGATGGGTTCTCAACAAATATGTGATTAAATGCCATCTTTGCAAGTACTTCCCATTCAAGTGCCTGTCTTCCTGACCTCCTCATTTCAGAGAATTAAAAGGTATTGATATTGATAATGGAATTGGCATGAATGTGTGCATGTATTGAACAATCAGCTCCTGTATTATGCCCTCATTACAAAGTAAGTTGGGAAGAAAATGCAATGTGAAAGCCTTTTCTGTCAATAATTTCCTATCAAGTGGAGGTCTAGCAGTATGCATAGGATGAGCATCACTGTCCAGAGCTGTAGAAAATCTGCACTTTTTAGAGGGATAAAACAGTCGCAAGTCATGGTTAGATTGAGTGTCCCACATCTCTTGAAGAACTCATAATAGTGCCTCACCTTAAACAGGAATATAGGCATGCCTGAACAGTAGAAATGAATGCTGAAAGCCATCCTGTGTAGTAAAAAATAAAAGTTAGCATCAATGAATGAGGAAATGATGTCTAAAAATGACTGGAGGTGAACAATGAAGGAAAATGGACATACCGAGTGACCGTAAATCTGCTGTGATAGCACAAAAACAAGAAGAGACAATATATAACTGAATGAGCAGGGACTTTTATCAAAACAATGGGCAAGATTCTCCCAAGGGCTATAGACTGTGGACCCCTGAATTATATTTCATATGTAAAAGAACTAGTAAGTTAGGGCCTCACAAAGCAAATGAGACTCCCCTAATCTTTGGTAAGGAGTTCCCTCCCTCTCCAAACAGGAGTGTGTGTATGTTCCCAACAGATGGAACCACCTGAATTGAACCAAGATGTGGAGGTGGATCAGTCTGCTCTTCTATATGAGAAGTGACCTACTGTTCTTTTGAAATTTCCCTTCTTCACCTTGTTTTCCTGATAAACTCCTGCTCCTCTTCTAAGACTCAGTTTTTAAATCATATCCTAATGAGACAGGATATGTGGCAAAACAGCTATAACCCTTAAGAGTTACAGGAACTGCCAAGGTTATAGTAAGACCAACCCCCAATGGATTTATGGCTTAGAACAGGCAGAAGACGAGCTCATTCCAACACAGTAACTAATTCCACCTCATGGTGACCCCTAGCCTCATTATATGTGCTCATTGTAGTACATTAGTATGCTAAACAACATACCCCGAGCTGCCATAATCTAAAAAGAAAGGCCCATGTAAGGACAAAAAGTGGCCAACCGAGCTCTTCTGAGAAGTCTCCACATCTCTCCTGGAGAAGTCCTGAATATTCCTCCCCTGAATTGAATGCCCTACCCCTTGATTAAATGAGCCTCAATAAAAGAAGTAAATCCCACTAGGGAGGGGCTGCTTTGTCTATGGAGTCACCCACTGCCTCACTGCTTCACTAATGAACTCTATTTCACTCTAAACTCTATGCCGTCTTAGTTTTGAAGTCTTTCCTGTGCAAAGCCAAGAGCCCACAGTGGGTCATGGATCTTTGGATCTCCAGACCCCCAGAACGTCAGCATCACTAAGCCTTCCTAAGAGGCCCTTCCCATACCCCTTCCACTACCACCCAGTCCCTGACAGAGTTAGCTACCTCTTAGTGTACCCACTCAGCACCAAGCATGCCTCTGTCACATCACCGGTCATGCTGCATTGTCACTATCAGACTGAGCCCCTCCCTTGCATTACCAGACATGGCAGTAAGACATGTGCATGACTGAAGGAATAAATGAGCTTTCCGTTACAGAGGAAGAGTCAGTAGACATAAATACTGGGTTGGCCAAAAAGTCTGTATGTTTTTTTTCTGTAAAATAAGAGCCATATTTTTCATTTTCACCAATACCTTGATTGATTTGGATATTTTGAGAATGTCGGCTATCTCCCACATGGTATATAACGATCGTTCTCAATTAATGTCTCGATTTGATTGCTATCACCTACGACTGGTCCAGTAAGAAATATCTAGCACAAAACTTTGCAAACCACTTTTGACATGTTCAATCAGTCACAGCACCTTCTCCATACACTGTACAAATCTTTTTTTTTTTTTGCGTTTCAGTTGCATTTTTACCTTTCTTGCGAAAACAAAGCATAACAGGCTGAATATGTTGCTTATTTTCTTCCATTTTCAATATTAAAATGGCTACACAAATTCATCTATTTTCATAAAGTTTTTTAAATGCTCACTGATATGACAACTGTCACAATACAATCTAACAAAATTGTTTCAAATGAACTTAAGAACAAGGAAGCACTACTAGAACCACCTTTCAGAAGATGCCAAATGAACTTTCTGGCCAACCCAATATATATCTAACAAGAAAGGCAGGAAAACTAAGCTGATTCTGACATAGCCTTGCCCTGAGTAGCTGTCTGACCAAAGGGGAGAATGACTCAAACACTGGATACCCTAGTCCCATGTAGCAATGGCTGTGACAGGGGAAACATATGCAGCTGTGCCCATAAAAAGGAACAGATGCCTAGGAGTTGTGGAAAACAACAAACAAACAAACAACAACAACAACAACAAAACTAGAGAAGAAAATGTTAGAGCCCAGCTTTGGAGCATGAATAGTAATTTTCCTGGCATATGGTTGAGGAGAATATTCCAGAAGTATTAAGACCATTGTATCTGGTTTCAAAGAGCTAGTGAACCTTGAGAATTAACCCATTAGTTTGTAGGCATTATTTAGGGCTAGATTTTCTGTAGTAATGTTAAAAGATAAACTGAGGCATATTAAAAGTTTTAAGAGTTTATTTGAGTAAAAGTTGATTTGAATTGGGCAGCACCAAATGGAAAATGGTTAGAAGCACTTCTCTGATGAGCTGGGAGCAAGACTTTTCCAGAGAAAATCCAGAAGCAAAGCAAGGGAATTATTTGATGGGCTACAGTTGGAACAGTTGCCTTACTTGGCTGTCTGTGATGGTTTGTGCTTAGGTTTTGAGTTCTTAAACTTGAAGCATTTACAGGCATAGGTTTTGGTTGGCTTATGAAGAAGGCTGCTAAGGCACTGGAACCACCTCAGTCTAATGGTATTAGTTTAACAGTAATAACGTTTAATTAATTTAACAGTAATAACAGTAGATGGTATTAATTAATTTAACAGTAATAACAGTAGATGGTATTAGTTTTTTTAAAAAAACTGGGTGGATTCTAACGTGCTTTTCACTGCTGGTGATGCTGAAGCCTTCTTTATGTCAGCAAACACTGAAATACCCAAAAGAGTATTTCAAAGCCTTCCTCTACTTTACAAATGAGAGAACTGAGGGAAAGTGGCTGGCCCAATACCACAGAGCAAGTTCAAGACCAGGTTCAGAGGAGAACCTAGGGGTTCTGAATTGTCCTTCAGAGTTCATACCCCAACACTTAAACCCTCTGCTGCTCCTTATCTGATGTGTCTTCAGCCGAGCAGGGTCTTCTCATCCCAATCAGGGTATGTGTTCCCAGGGGAGGACATTTGAATTTTATTTTCCAGGATGATTGGCTGGAGTTCACCACATGAAAGGCATTCTGACTTACCCCTCCCAGGGCTATCTTCTGGGGACAAGATTGTTCCATCCTGACTTCTCCACAGAAAAGGGTAAAGGGGGTCAAGTGTATGGTGACAGAAGGAGATTTGACTTTGGGTGGTGAACACAATTCAATATACTGACAATGTATTATAGAATTGTACACCTGAAACCTATATAATTTTACTAATCAGTGTCACTGCAATAAGTTTAAGAATACAGTAAATCATTAGGATCACAGCTATTTCTATAAGACAAATGCAAAAGAAATCAACAGTACCAAAGCTGTGGAAATAAAACCTGAGACTTGAAGTAAAATTTCCACTGACAGCACTTTTCTAAGTTCAAAGATGCACTACCTCAACTAGGCCTGAAAAAGTGCTTGATTACCTTATAAATGACTATAAGAGTCAGATGTAAAAGATGGTTATACAGAGTTTAAAGAACTTTTACTAAAATATTGGAAAAGAATGCTATGTGTAAATTATTTGTAATAAATGCCTTTAAATCTTAAAACATTAAATAACATACCTTAACACAGTAAGTGCTCAATAAATATTATTATTATTATTATTATTATTATTATTATTATTATTATTATTATTTTATTATTCCTCAGATTGGGGAAATGAGGCACTGTGATGTAGAGCAGTCGATTTGAGACATTCTCATCTGTTTAGCAGGAGGGGCTTCCCCTGCTTCCCAACTCCACTTCCCAATCTTTGCTTTGCACCTTCCTCTGCGTACCCATTTCTACATATCTTAACTGAATCTGTTCCCTGACTCCATCCTCAGAACCTGGCTTTCCTAGTTTTTATCGTCGTTCCCGCATTGTTCCCACACCTTTTCCGTAGCTCCAATATTTCAGTTCCCACCTCCTTCGCTGTACGGCATTAACAATGTTCGAAACATGGCGCTGCCTACTTCCTACTTATTCCGTTATTGGGCACGGCCATGTTAATCCTCGGCTCCAGCGGATTAACAACCCTCAAAGTCTCGCGAAAGAGGCGAGTGAGGGGCTGCGCCAATTTCCGTGGTTACTGGGAGAGTCTCACGGCCCATGCAGTGGTGGGGGCAGAGGTGGTAGCTGTCAGCTGAGGGCTCCCGAGAGGAGGCAAGAGGCGGGAAGTTGAGGAGCCCGATTTCAGAAAAGGAGGTTTCAGTCTTTGGCTGCGGTATTGGGAGTTAGGGATTCATGTCTGATCAGCGATTGAGCGTTTGTAGCGGTCTGTAATTTCCGGTTCTGTTGTGGTGAGTAATTGAAGGGCAATGCACAAGATAGTAGCTGCCGCCCTGCGGAGCTTGGGATTTAGTGTTGCTGCTGGTAGCAGGCCAGGCAGCGGAGTCGGGAACCAAGCACCTGTCTTTCCCACGCTCTGCCCTGGGGGCGGAGACGTCCAGCTCTCGGCGACAGGTTCCCCCGCCCCCAGGAAAAATGGCGGCAGGAGGAGGTGTTGCACAGAGCAGGGAAAAGGTTAGTAAGTTATTGGGTAGGGGAAAACCCTCCTATCCCTTTCCGGCACCAGATTGGCGGTGGGACCCCACGGGAAGGCAGGCACATTCCCACGTAGAGGTCAGGATGGCGGCTGGGGGAGGGGCTGGAATGAAGAAGCCTGTCAATCTAGCCTGGAGAAAAGACGGGATTGGTCGGGGGGCGGACCCTCCCAGAACACCGGGAAGTTTGAGAAGTTATTGGGCATTCTGAGAAAGCATCTGGTCCTCCCACACCCGAAACTAATATAAACCCAAGGGGAGGAAGGGACACTCTCTTACTCACCTGGGGACCAAACTATTTGGTGCACTTGAGGTACTTTCTGTTCGTGGAAGCCACATGGCCATTGGTAGCGCTGGCCTCACGCTCAGGTTCCGGCAGGGAGCCTGAAGTCGGACAGTGGCGGCCTGCAGCAAGCTGAGCTTCCTGGACGACCACTCAGCGGCTGCCCGCGGTTCCCAAAGGACGGTACTTTGAATGGGAGAAGGAACTGGGGCACTGCCGTTGGGTTCGTCTGGCTGAGGATGGCTGGGCTTTCCTCGGGTGGAGGGAACAGCCTTTGAAACAAGAGTCTGCCATTCTCTCGGATCATACATCATTTGAATAAAAATCTTTTCTTTCTCACCAGTCTCTGCCTCTAGAATTTGCCTACTGGAGGCGACAGGCAGCGAAACCCTTACTTCGGTTCTGTAACATTTAAATTTTTGTTATAAGTTGTATGAGTTCTTTATATGTTTTGGATATTAACCCCGTATTGGGTATACGATTTTCAAGTATCTTTTCTCATTCAGTAGGTTGCTTGTTCATTTTGTGTACGGTTTCCGTCTCTGTGCAAAACCTTTTTAGTTTGATGTAATTCCGTTTGTTTATTTCTGCGTTTGTCACCTTTGACTGAGGAAGCTGGTCCAAAAACATATTGCTAAGACTGATGTCAAAGAGCTTACTGCCTATGTTTTCTCTTAGAAGGTTTGTGGTTTCAGGGCTTACATTCAAGTCTTTAATCCATTTTGAGTTTTTTTTGTGTATGGTATGAGAGTTGTCCAGTTTCATTCTTTTGAAAGTAGCTGTCCAGTTTTCTCAATACCTTTTATTGAAGGAGATGGTCTAAAACCTACTGTATATTCTTGTCTCCTTTGTCATCAACTAATTGACTATATATGCATGGGCTTATTTCTGGGCTCTATTCTATTCCATTGATCCGTGTGTCTGTTTTTGGGATAATACTCTGCTGCTTTGATTGTTTATCTTTGTAATACAGTTTGAAATTAAGGAGCATAATATCTCCAGCTTTGCTATTCTTAAGATTGCTTTGGTTGTTTGGGATCTTTTGTGATTTCATACACATTTTATGATTATTTGTTCTAGGTCTGTGAAAAATGCCACTGGTATTTTGATGGGGATTTCATTGAACCTGTAAATTGCTTTGGCTAGTATGGACATTTTAACAGTATTAATTCTTTCAATTCCTTAGTATGGTACATTTTTTCATTTATTTGTGTCATCTTCAATTTTTTTCTTGAATGTCTTATAGTTTTCAGAGTATAGGTCTTCCACTTCCGTGGTTAAATTATTGTTAGGTATTTTATTCTTTTTGATGCAGTTGTAATGGGATTAGTTTTTCTTTATGATAGTTTCTTTTTAGTATATAGAAATGCAGTTTATTTTGTGTATATTAATTTTGTATCCTGCGACTTTATTGAATTAATTTATAACTTTTAATAGTTTTTAGTGCAGTTTTTTAGGGTCATCTGAATTTAGTGACAGTTTTACTTTTTTCTTTCCAATTTGGATGCCATTTATTTTTTTCTTGCCTAATTACTGTAGCTAAGACTTCTAGTGCTATATTGATTGGAAGTGGTAGGAGTGGGCATCCTCATATTGTTCCTGCTGTTAGAGGAAAAGCTTTCAGTTTTTCACTGTTGAGTATGATGTTAGCTGTGGGTTTGTCAAATATGGCAAGGGGAGAAAAGTTTTAAATACATAATGGAATACATTCACATTCTCAAAGAAAAAACATATCATGTCTTGATCTCAGAATTTTAAGTTAGTAGGTTTATGTTATCATAGCATAATCCTTTGTGATCTCTCTAAAAGCAACCTTTGAAGGGGGCAGTCTTCAAAGGGTAGTCTTTTACGTGGTTGATCATAGGAAATTCTAGGTTGGTGGTTCTGGGAACCCCAGGGCAGGCCCAGATTCTCAAGCTTTCAAGGCTGTCTGCTGATCTCAGCTCTGTCTTTACAGATAGCTGCCCCTTCTGAAGAGCAACAGAAAATGACTAAGTCCCAGGTAAGTATGTTGTTTATACCCCATTTTGTTTGCCACCGAATTTGAGACAGTTTTTAGAAATTAATTCAATTAAATGAAAACTGTATATACAGATGAAAGAAAATAAAATATCTAGACCAAGGAAACTTGGATCATAGTCATAAAAGCTATAGACTCTTTTATAGGTAATTAAAGTTGAG
>PVKM010033533.1:0-15932 GCA_004027735.1 Carollia perspicillata
AAAAAATATAAGCAGAAAGAAGCCAACAAGCATATTTTCCAATTGAGGTAGTCTAGGCAAAAAAAGAAAAAGAAAACTTTTAGATAAAATATGATGCATCCTAGTGCTTAAGACACATTACATTTTAGTGCTCAAATCCTGGCTGTGAACAAAGTGAAAATTTCCTAAAACATACTTTGTAGGCCAAGTCCTGCTCTAAACACTTCCCATGTACAGGTGGTTGCATTTCTGAAAGCTATCATATTCTTCAAACTTGTCAAGAAAAATAACAGAGTTCATAGGAACAAATATAATTCAGATAGAGTAGATCACTTAAAACCTCTGCAACTTTATAATCAGTATGCTAACAAAAAATTATATTGATACAAATAAATGCCCAAGAATAATTTAAAAGATATTATGTATTCCTACTAGAGGAAAAACAGTAAATATAAAATTTTATATATGGAAGAGCTGGATGCAGATTGATGAAAGAATGATAATGGGAAAGTTTGAGTCTACTGATTTATGAAGACAAGGGGATAAGGTAAAGAAATTGGTGAGAATCAAGGTCCATGACAAAATATATGCCCACACAGGTACAGGAGAAAAACTTGAGTGAATTTGTTCAATCTTGAGTTTTTGTACAGCTTGCACTTTTAATTAACTTTTTATTATACATAAATAAAAATATAAAAAGAATACGGAAAACCATATATGACTAAACATAATATCCTTATTTATTGATCTCATATAAAGAATCTATATAATTTATACATAGGAACTTTAGCAGATCATATCTTACATTTGAATCAATCCTTTAAATAACTACAAAATATAATTATCCACATTTTACTGAGAAGAAAATTTAAAAACTGAGAAGAAAATTTTAAAAATTTACTTTATGAAGTTAATCTGTAACCTATTTGGGAAACCATGTTAGGTTCAAGAACGCATGATCTCAGTCTCTACCTCATTCAGTATGAAATAAAGTGAAACCGTTGGAAATATCCTGCAGATCTGAATTGGCTGAGAAACATTCAGAATATGTTAAGTGGAATTTTGCTATGGAAAATAGGAAGCTGGGTTGAATTGTAGGTGAGAGTTAGGGTTTGGAATAGAGATGGAAGCATCACCCATAATGAGGTAACGTGGAAGCCGAGAATCTGCCTTCTCGCATAGAATAGCTTGAAGTACAAGAATACAATGCCTAGGATATAGACATAAAAGTATGTTTAGATAAAATGTAAATGTAATCTTAAGACACAGTGATAGTAAAGTACAAAGAAAGGAAATAACTGCCCAGAAAGTCAAAAATTTGAAAAAATACAGTGTTATTTTTAAATATTTAAAAATATTAAAGATTTTGAGATTCATCCAGAATCAGTCACTAATCACACTTTAGGAAGGTTCATGGATACAGATGACAGACAGTGTGGTCATTGTGGGGGGGAGAGGAGAAGGTGGGGGTGGAAGAGAGTAATGGGGGAATAAATGGTCATGGAAATAATAAACATATTTTTGAAGTTGGAAAAAAGAATTTTAGAGGAGGACAAGGTAGAAGAGGGTAGTAAAGGTATTAACCTTTTAGTTTCAGGAGAATAATGAGTCAAAAAAGGTCACTGGCATTGGTAACTAAAATATTTAAATGAGGATACCTACACAGTTCACATTATCTTCTTTGGAATTTTCTGTTTCAATACATCCTATGATTAATAATATATTCAAGATGAACCAACCATTTGGACATAGAAGGTTAGATCTGGTGTGACACCTGACCTGGAGAAATGCAATTTAAACAGAGAAAAACCAACCCAATTCTCTTCTTAGGAAATTTAGATACAGACCATTGAACAATTTCAACAATTGAATTGTTAAATTTGGGAGCTAAGCTCTAAGATTATTAAAGGTAAATCCACAGTGGGTAACATGGAGGTTTAAAGTGGTGTGCAGACTGACAGTCCTGAAGAAGAGGAAACCATGCAAAAACAAAAACAAAAACCAGAGTAAATATTTGGGAAAATTCTGTGTTTCAAAACGCAGAGAGACAGTTGCCTACCATAGAAATCCCAGTTTCTTAGCAATACTACTTCTACTTGAAACAGTTTGCGTGGGCTTCTGTAACATTTCATAGATATTCTCTTGGTAAAGCTAATTCAGATATGTTAAAATCTTGTGCTGCTCACAAATACTGAATCAAATTTTTAGACATCTCCTCCTCTTATTACTTCCTACAAACAATGCTCTTTCCTAATCCTTACTTTTCACCTTGCATAGAGTATATTTTCCATTTTTCTAAAATAGTCTCCTTTCCACTGAACTCTGATCCTCTCAACCATTGGAATATGACTCAATATTGATTTTCATCAGAATGATTTTTGTTAGCTATCTGTATTTCTTTTATAAATATGCAGAGTTCAATATTGCATTTTGTGAACTGTAGTCATAATGGCTCATTAACTCAACATTATCTGATTTTTACCTTGGCCTTTCTTCTTTTGTACATGTTAACAGAGTGGACTCATCTACTTTATTTATATAAATACATCCTTCCTATGCCTTTTTTACAATTTTATATTTCCACAAAAGGCTACCAAGGAACAAATACACATGAAAGAATAAATAAGTGTATTCCTCATATTTTTCGAGGTATTGTATGTCAGTAGTGGATCATAAATCTCAGAAAGGCAATCCCAGTGACCTCCTTACCAGAAGGCAACAAAAAAGTTCCCTAAATGAGATTATCCATTCTGAAAAAGCTGACTTCTTCATCCTTGACTGTTAAGGATTCACCTACAACCTACAAACATACAAAACATTCTGACTGAGGTTAGTAGTATCATCGTCTTACTCATAATTTCACAGTTTCTCCTCACATTCTCCCCTTACATCACTTCTTCAGCTTTGAGATTGTTTAGCTTTGGATTTTATCTCCTGGTATCTATTACTGGGCTGAATCTTACAGCTTTCAGAGCCCTCTCATTATTCTCCCCTTGGTTCTTTACATTCTTACGATTTTGGTGCACTGTTTCTGCTAACAGACAATCTCTCCTTTGGTTTTAATCTGCAGACCCATGCAAGCCTACTGACTCTTCCTAGCTTCTCCAATAGGAGAGGAGCATCAAATAATGGCCAGCTTCCCTACAATACAAAAACTTTTCTCACTCGATCTCCTCTCCCTCAGTTATATCTGTTTCTCTGTAGGCTTCAAGAACACATGACTGCTAAAAGCACATAAAAATTGTTATTTCAAGAAGCAGAGCTCATGCTACATTAACCATCATCATGTACTGAACTCTGCCTGAAAGTAAATATACTGTTTGATCAGTACTGCAGAATGTTACTTACTTTTATTCAAACTGATCCCTCTAGACTGAAATATTAAGAGTATATTAAAAGTATGAAATATTAAGAGTACTAGGAGTATTAAAAGAGTATGCACTGTGTGCTTCACATAGTATAACATTAAATTCTCACAACAACCTCATGATTTAGATTATTATAAGAACCTTCATTTTGCAATGAGGAAATGGAAGATTCAAAAGATTCAGAAATGTGTTAAAAGACTAACTGTTTAGTTAATAGTGAAGATATAGCTTGGGCTCAAGCAGTAGAGCTTCAGATACCACATATTTACTTACTTTGCTATCTTACAGTCCCTTCTAAAACTGATTAAGAAGGAGACCTCTAGATCAAGGATAAAATAGTGAAAAGGTATACTGGGCATAGTAATGATGTCACAGACCTGGGAATGGGGTGGGGTTATTAACAATTGTTTTATATCCTAGGTGCCAAATAGACTGGAGGAGTCCAATGGGAAAGCCCTGGCCGCATTTTCATGTCAAACACTGAAGCATACAAACCCCTTACCTTTTAGATGTAGAAACTCATAGGGAAGGTTATCTTATGGACTATTAATCTTGTCAAACTAAATAGTGAAGCTTCAGAGTTGAAGGAGTAGCCATAGAAAATTTCAGAGGATTTCAAAATTGTTCTGATAGTCACAAGACTCAAAAATAGACCTGGCATGCTCACTGGCTTCAATAGGAAAAAAAGATGTTCCTAACTACTAGTGCTGAGCTATAAGAAGGAGAAGATAGACAAGATACCAGAACTTAAACACCAGAACAAAAGCAGGGTCACACTCGGGAACAGATATACTTTTATTATAACTTAACTGGGCAGTCCAAGTCCAAAATAGTAAGGATGCCCATGATTTGTAAGAAAATCTGAGGTCAAAGATTATAAATTGGAATAAGTAAAAGCTAGGTTTTATAGTAGGTAAAATTTTGATGAAAGTATGATGGTAATAAATCCTTTTAAAGAGCTAAGACCTCCTTTTAAAAAATAAATCATTTAAAATCCTAAAGTTAACCAATTCTATACTTTAATAGCCAATCCCATACCATAAGAGTCAAACACTAATACTTTTGAAAGTGAAAAGGGATGTTATTAATAGTTACATCAGACAATGACATAAAGTTAATTGTTCCAGGCAAACTGAGACATATGATCCCCTTATTTAAGGATATAGTTATATGAGCAAGTTTATGTTCCAATTTATTTCCAAAGTAATGTAGAAGGTTTGAAGTACAGTAATTAAAACAATGTGAGCTAGAGGCTGCAATGTCTGAATTTCATAGCTAGATATGCAGACTTGATAAGTCACATAATTTTTCCAAGTCTTTCTTTGTTTTTCTTCTTCCACAGGTCTACTGACACTCCTCAGTTTAGAGGTCTGCAAGAGGCTCAAATGAGGAAATTCTCTGAATGATTAAAAAGAAAAAAAAATCAGGTAAAACTACAGGCAGGGGAGGTTTTAAGGTCGGTGAGTTCAGCTGCTGCCTACATGGACAATTTCAAGGCTACTAGGCAGTCTCCTCAATTCTCTGAAATACCTCTCCCACAGCATTTGAGGCATATTAAAAATTAAGGCATTTATTGAAATATATGAGGAAGAATTCATACTAATGACTTTTAGTTATATGCATGTTAGTTTTCATCTAGGCCAGTATTATTTTGACTTTTTTGTAATGTTGATGAATTTTGAAATCAGAATTTAAAGAAAAATAAAACAGGAGCCTCGATTATTCCTGCAGGAGGCCAATAGGGTATAAAATTTGAAGTGATAAAAGCTAAAGACAAACTGTCCATACACCCACGTGTCTGGGTGTACTCTTGAATCAAGAGGCACTCAAACCAAGACGTAATCAATGACTTTGTCCTCTTGACACCAGTGCAGCATGTGAAGAATGAAATATTAATTGAATCGGCACATAGTCATGTCTAAACAGTTTGGAGCGGTTAGTTTGACAGACGTTTTCATCTGCTCAGTGAAGCTGACTGGTTGATCTGGCATTGCACGAAAGCAGCCTAACATCAATAATGCGTATGTGGCAGGAGAAATTAAAGATGATTGATGGTAGTCACAAAGAGAAAGGATTTGGTGATTGAAGCCTGACATATCAAATCTCAGAAGCTTTACTCAGTGATCCCAGCCACCCAGGTCTCTGTGTTAGGTCCCGAAGCAGAGATTCTCAGTGAAACCACTAGGCACATAGAGTGTCAAGAACAGTTTGGAGGGATACCACAGTAATTCCTTACTAGTATTAGTTAAATGACACAAGTATACCATTATATTATTAGATTCAAGTTATTTTTGTGAAAGATCATTTTATTCTCCCCCCAACTCTTCTTTCTTGAGAGGAAAGCTCACAATTCTATTCAACCCATGAAAGAGTCTCTAACATTAAGACATGTAGACTTGAGAAGGTACGCTGTGTAGTATATCTTAATATTATCAAAATTTTCATTGGTTGCCTTCTGTGAATGTGGCTGGTTTTTTACCACATAGTTTATTTCTCAATGTTCAGAATAGGTAGAGAATATGTATTTGACTGACTTCTAATATACTTCTCATATACTAATAGAAATCTTACTATATAATACTTAATAAACATTTATTATTGATAAATGTTCAGCCTGAAAACTTTTAGTAAAGTATATTAAAATTTAGAGAAGTTACTTTACATTCTTTGGGGCAAAAATGTAAGTGTAATGAGTTAATCCAAGAAATGACTTGCTTTTATAATATAAAACCTTTCTTAAACTTACTAACTCCGATGTGATCTAAATTAGTGGAGCAATGGAAGAATAAAAAGGGTGTAAAATAGTGTTCTGAGGCAGAACACAAGTGTTGCCTGACTGCAAGTAGGAGGCGTGAAAAGATCAATTGCTTCCACCCAGAATGGCAGATATGCTCGTCACAGGCATGAACTCGAGGGTGAATGTGTACACACACACACAGTAATCCCTTTTTCTACTCGTGTGCGAGCTGGTTAGTGTGTTTTCTATTGAAAAGAAGGAAAAAAATCAAAATATACAATGCAGTGAAAAGTAGGGAAGAAAGAAATGTGAAAGATTAGAAAGCAGGCTACATTTTACGTGTCAAATTTCCACTTTCTTGCTGTGAGATTGTTCTTTCAGGTATAGTGCTTCCTTATCAGAGGCCAGTCCTAATCTAAATCCTTCACAGTGCATTTAGAAATAAATAAAGCATTAATATGCTCATTTATGTGCAATGTTCCCTTAACTGTTACCTCTGGCAGTCATTTAACTGAATTTGATACGGAGAACACATTGACATTGTAAAGGTTAATGACCCAATAATTAAAAACACTCATTTGCAGAAAATGGCTTCAGTCATTGTTTCATAGAAAAAGGGGGACAACAATTCATTCAGTAGTCTCCAAAGTCCAGGGTAAGTGTCATTCTTTTTATGCTAGAAACAGAACATTATCATTGTCCTCAAGCACATAAGAGTGTTCACAAATAATATGCTTAGAGGCTCCTGTTGTGTCTTCAATAGCTCAGTGCAGAAGGGTTAAATAAGGCAAGAGGTTTCTCTGGCACAAGAGCTGCCTAACAGCAAATAATGGGAAAGAGTCCAACCAGGTAGACAGCTTGGCACTGAGTATGTGGTGACAGGTGGCATGAGTAATCTAGGGTCTGGATTTGCGGAGTGAAATCCATCAGGCAGATGGAGCAGAGCAATGCAAGAGCTAGGAGAGAACAATATTTGGAGTTCCTTATGCCAGGCAATGCATTAGGATCATAATTAGAAAGAACTGTAAGAAGGTGAGTTCTAGACAAATGTAGAGGACTTCAATTTTTAAAAAGTGAGCATTAGGAAGGGCAGAGTCTTTCTTTAATAACACTTGATGCTCAACATCACTAGCTATCAGAGAGATGCAAATTAAAACCACAATGAAATACCACTTCACACTAGTCAGAATCACCATCACTAACAAATCAACAAGCAACAGCTGCTGGCAAGGATGTGGAAAAAAGGAAACCCTAGTGCACTGTTGGTGGGCATGCAGATGGTATAGTAGCCACTGTGGAAAACAGTATGGAATTACCTAAAAAAAACTAAAAATGGAACTGCCTTTTGATTCAGTGATTGCACTGCTGGGATTATACCCTAAAAATCCTGAAATACCAATTAAAAAGAAACTGCACCCCAATGTTCATAGAAGCATAATTTACAATAGCCATGTGCTGGAAACAACGTAACTGCCCATCCGCAGTACATGAGTGGAACAAAATATTTCGGTACATTTACATAATGGAATACTATGCAGAAGTAAGAAAAAAAGAGCTCCTACCCTTCTGACAGCATGGATGGAACTGGAGAGCATTATGTTAAATGAAATAAGCCATGCAGTGAAAGAGAAATACCATATTATCTCACCTATAAGTGGAACCTAATCAACAAAACAAACAAGTGAGAGAAATAGAACCAGAGGCATGGAAACAAGGAAAAGACTTATGGGGACCAGAGGGGATGGGGGAGAGGGATAAAGGGGGAAAGAAGGGGAAGAGCCTAGTCAAGGAACACATATAAATGACCCATGGACATGGACAACAGGGTGGGGATTGACTGTGGTTGAGGAGGGAAGAGTGGGGCAAGGGAGAGCAATGGGGGAAAATTGGGACAACTGTAATAGACAATAAAAGAATAACACTTGTGTTCATTGTAAAAGATTAGCCTTATTGCTTCCATGAATTATTGCTTCTTGTGTGTCAAGTTATCAGGATTGTTAATACTTAGTTAATACCATCCCTAAACCCACAAAGTATATATTATCATCCTCACTTTACAGACATAACAACTGAGACAGAGAAGTGAAGTGGTTTATCTAATTGCCACAGCTACTGCAATACCTAGCAGATCACCTAGTCAGACATTACTGGTTTTAATAACAAAGGCTAAGAACAAAACCTCTATTCAATAGTAATTTGCTACATCTAGAATTCGTTCATCATTGTTGATATTGTCATTCCCCTAATGAGTGACAAAAGCTGTAGCAATATCATCATCAACCATGTCTTTATCATGTTACACACTATACTGTTCCCTGATTTTTTTTCTCTGTCCATGAGTCCTATTTCTGATAGTCATCCAAAAAATAAGCTTCCTCTACAAGAACCATGACTATTATAAATATATCTAAAATTACCTCAGAATCCTCATAGGACTGCATTAGGAATGTATTATTCGCCACAGTTTCCAGTTATAAGAACAAATGCCCTCTACGTATATCAAACAGGGCAGAGATTCGAAGGATTAGGTTATACAGGTGATAGACAAGCCTATCAAACATGAATGCAGTTTCTCAGTAAGTTCAAAGAACTAAGGAAAAATGGAGACACCATAGTTCTGGAGCTAAGAACCTGAGGCCATCCAGTAAGGACTAAAACCGATGGCAGGGATACCCATGGCAAGATGGGACCACACGAAGAGTGAGTCAAGCATTCCTCTATAGTTTTACCTGAAACAAAAGTAAAACCTGATTACTCTTTCAGCTACTTGGTTAGTATTTCTAGATTTGACCTCTAGAAATCATAACAAATGCAAAGAGAGGTAGGCAGAGATGGCTTTTCCTTTCTTTTGGCTCTCACCTGCAAACTCTCACTACTGCCTCTTTGGCTCAGCCAAGCAGGAAATCAGCTCAAACAGGAACTAGGGAAATTAAAGTGTAGGACTGCTACCCTGCCCCACTGAATGGGGCAGAAAGGAAGTGAGGAGCGGATCTGAGCACAAACAAGATAATAGACGGTATTATAATAAAGCTCCAAATGATGGCTGCTTATCTTTTTGGAAGGTCCCTTATCAAGTCCCTCAAACTGAATTTTCATGAACCAAATAACCTATATTAATTTTCTGTCACTTCTGTAAATTCTCTCAAGTTCCTTACCTCACAATTCTGGAAGTCAAATATCTGAAATAAGTCTCACTGGCCTAAAAATTAAATTAAATCAGATCTGTATTTCTTTCTGGAGGTTCTAAGGGATAATTTATTTCCTCCCCTTTCCAGCCTTCTAGAGACCATCCCTATTCATGGTTCATATTCACCTTCCATCTCCAAAGCCGGCAAATGTCCTTCACACTCTCTGACTTCCTGAGTCTTCTGTCTTCCTTTGAAAGACCTTTGGAGGACCCCCCCACACACACTCAATGACTCTAGTGATTACAAGGGAAATACCTGGATAATTCATAACTAAATAATTAGCAAACTTAATGCTCCCTACTACCATTATTACACTTTGCTTTGTGAAATATCATAGTCACTGTTTCTGGACATGAAAGCTTGGACATCTTGGGAGCCCATTATCCTTGTGGAAGACAAGTAGCCACATACTAACCCTGACAAGCTCAGAGGGGACCTTTGTGGCAGCCTTACAAACTCAGAGACACAAAGTCACCACAAAGGATGGTCTGAAGTTAAAATCTATTAATTAAAAGCAGTTCATGGCAGGTAGTCATATCCTTAGCCGGTATTTTCCCCCAACAAAGTCAACTTTTACCTGAACTGAGGCTGTCTGTTATCTTCTTACACCTATGATAACACACCTCTAGAATGCCAAATTTCCTTTTTCCAGATCCCTCAAAGCACAAGCATGGCACCAGGGTAGACCGTGCATCCCCTCATTGTTATTGTTATCATGTTAATTGTTGACTTACCATCCTGTACCCACCTACGTAAAAGATGTGTCTATTGTTTTACTTTTTACCCAATTCCAGAGGTTCCCGCCTCCCCCATTTTGCTTTATCTTTAACCTATCACCAGTAAATTTCATGTAACTCAGTTATGCCTCTTCCTTTGAATATAATGTATAAAATATGGTTCTAAACTGCTATTCTCTGGAGAATTTTTCAATCCCTTGAGATTTTGCTTCCTGGCAATTGCTGTCAGTTTTGCTCAAGTAAACTCACCAAAAATTCTCCACAAGCTCAAATGTTTCCTATGTGTGTTACCAGGGAGAGACCCAGTCAGCAACCCCATTACAACCCCAACTTCTTCATTGGTTCTTGTCTTGCTTACAAGAGATGGATCCAAGCAAGATACAAGACATAGAGTAGAAAGGAGACAGCAAGTTTATTTATGAAACACACATGAGCACAAAGCTGCAAGCAGGCATCTGACTAGACTGAATGCCCCACATATAAAGGAAATAAAGTTGCTGGTAAGTTTGTTCTATAGACTTGAGCCAAGGCTACAAATTTGCACTCAGCTAATCTGAACGTGCTGCCTATTGGGGTTCAGGGGTTATGTATGTTAGTCAGTTTCTTGGTTCCCCTGCTGCTTCCCACCTTTGGGGATAATGTACAGCTACAAAGGCTTTCTTTTTTAGCTAGTAAAGGCTCTTTGTCTTAATTAGTGGAATTGCTACGAAGGCTCCCTTTCTCAGCACTGAGTCTCAAAGACCAGTCCTCCTGCGCTATCCTTGCTTGTGCTGTTTGGAACCCCTGGCAACCTTATCTGACCAGGCTCAGGGCTGCTGAGTCATTGGGTGAGACATGTCTCCCTTCTCCTCCCTGCCTGGGTTTACTATGTATTCTACCTAGCACATCGACACTCTGCTTAGCTTGTAATGTGTTGTTTTAATAGTAGCATTTCAAACATAATCTCTATTTTTGATAAAAATACACTGTGCTGATTCCATGCAATACAGTAACAGACAGGCAGAACACTCAATTTATTTATGTTGATAAAATTCAATTGAATCTGCCCAAGGACCTTACCAAATTTCCAATGTCAGCTTAGAACCTAGATATCATTTTGGCTGCTTGGAAGACTACGTTGCTTCTTTTTCATTTGAGGATTTTTATTGTTCCAGATAGTTAACATACTTGTGATTGACTTCTGTTTAATCAAGTTGTCACTATTTCAAGCACCAGAACTGAATAAAATAAATACCCACTTTCCTAGTGAGTTGAGATAATTGCGTATTAGTAAAGCAAATTAGTTCACCCAAATGCATTTCATTTTGTTTGTTGATCACAGTTGCTCCGTTGTTTTGGCAAGTATCTCAGAGATGAAAATGACTGCTTCTGAGATCTAACCTATGCTCTGGAGTCTATCACGGTTCCTTTCCTTGGAATAAGGTTATAGGTGTCAACCTTCACATTGAAATCTTGGCCTCTTTCCCCAGGGACCAGTCTTCAGATGAACAAATCCTTGGGTAGCTACATACCTATCTATGAGGCAGAGGAAAATATTACTTGTTACTTTCTTTAAATTGACTTTTTCTTACAGTTAGATTGATTGGTAGCTAGGATACTTTGAGAGTGGGCATACCAATATAAAGGCATGTGACGTGATATTTTTATTCAATTTATCCAAAATATTTAATACATATGACAACCATACTACAAAAATATTTTAAATGCTTACCTTGATTTTACTCATACCTAAAGAAATTGAGATGCTTTGAATGTAATTTGACTTAGTTATATAATATGCTTGACACATTATAAATTCTATTTACTCATATACATTCAAGCAAATATAACATTAAAAGTGGGTACAATTATACTGATTTGTAAAAGTACATATTCAACTACATATGTTAAAATGCTGCTTTTCCCAATTTCTATCTCTGTGACTTGGGTGAGGTGCTCCGTCTCTCTGTTTACATGTTTCCTCCTATGTAAAATGAAGAAAAATGCTGCTATCCATTTCATAAAATCAATGCCAAGATAAAATAAGTGAAAATATGGCAACTATTTAGAGCAACGCCTTTTGCATAATGAACATATGTCTTCATGTTATTGGAATAGCTGGATGACTCTTTCACTGGGAATTATTTTTTCCAAATTGGTGACATTTAAGGATTACAGAGCTCTTGTATATGTGCCTGGACAAAGAGAGCGACCCATTGTTCTGTGTGCGGGAGCCTTTCTGCAGACACAGAGCTTTAGAGCCCGCCCAGGATCTCTCTGCGGGGCTCTCTTTAAGACAGAGAATAAGTAGCACAGACAGTGGGGAGAAAATAGACAGGGAGAGGGCAAGAGTAGTGTGGGAAATGTAGAAGCTAAAGAACCTATGACACATGGACATGAACTAAAGGGGGGGAGCCTGGGTGGGAGGGGGTGTGCAGGGTGGAGGGAAATGAAGGGGGGAAATGGGACAACTGTAATGGCATAATCAATAAAATATATATTTTTAAAAAAGGACAAAGAAAGACATACTTTAAACTCCTTAGACACTTTCCATCTTCCTGAAAACTGCTTCGTCTTCAAGCAGATTAGCTAGGCTTTTCTAAGTTTTTCTTTTCACATGGCTAGACACATTCTGACATAATGAATACCAGATTAGAAAGACAGAGATGATTTCAGAAGTGACCAGGAGAACCAGAGGCACAGCATAAAATAATGGGCAGCAGCAGTCCTGCAGAGGAAATCTGAGTTACGTTCAGGAGCATACTTTGTTGCAGATTAACGCTTTCAGCTACCTAAGTATCTCCCGCAACATACTCAGAACACTGCCTCAGGTTCCAACAATAAAACTTCTGAGATTTCAAATCTCAGGCATCCTTTAGAACACTTGACAACATTGAAACGCACTTTGAAGGGGCAGACTTTTCTTAGCTCAGCTCACGGTTTTGCAGTACTTAACGCAACAGCCAACTCCGGCACAGTCTTGTGGCAACTGGATAAGCACAAGGCACCTAAATAATTGGAGACACGTTCAAAGCTAAGAGGAAGAGTTAGATGGACAAGTTTTAGACAAAAGCTTCAAAGAACCACCAGGCTTAGCTTCCAGTAATTGTTAGGGGAGGAGCCATAAAAGACAGCAAAGTTTGAGAGCTTCCCTGATAGAAGTAGCAGCTTCACACTCAAGTCATCAACCCAATAGTATGAACACAATGAGTCTTTCCACTTTCTTTTTTCATAAAATTGGCTTCATTGAGCAAAGAGTTATCTTTCTCTTTTTCTCCATATACTTCAAGAATAAACTTGTTATAGAGTGGAATTAAACAAATAATATCTAATATTAACAAGTTTTATGAAAAAATAAAATAGTAAAAGGCTAGGAAGTTATCAAAAGCTAATTTGGAAACAGTTTAATTGACTATTTAAAATATGTATATTGTGGTTTTTTATTTAACCAGATTAAAATTTAGTTTCTGTTACTCTAAGCAAAACACATTGGCATCACTTTATATCACTTGTTTCTTTGAAAAATTTTCCCAGTACCTCTGTTTTATGGAGAATATTAAATGTTGGAACAGTTATACAAGTTGCCTCAGTTCAAACAGATACAGTGGCAAACCTCAGACATAATCTCAGGTATTAAAGTGTGTATGTGTGGCATGTGTGTTTACTATAACTTTAGACATCTTTCTCTAATTCATCCTCTTCCTCAAAATAAATAAACGACTTCATCATGACTGACAGCAGCTTCTCTTCTTCCTCTTTCCCCACAGCCTCCCTAGATCTTAAAAATCTTCGCTCACAAAGATATTTAAAAAATAGTAATAGTTGAAGGCATTGCCTTCCTCAAAACATGTTTATCTTAATAGTGATTTCAGCCTTACCTAAAAATAATTTCTGATCTGGTGAACTTGGGTCAGAAAGATCTGTTCGGGACCTTCTCAGCACCCCATAAACTACATGTTGCAGGCCTGGAGGGTTGTTTATACTGTCTGAAGTAAGCGTCTTTTCTATCTGGCTTTCCCTTGGTCTTCTTGGTCACACCAATATTGCTTTTCCAAGTTGGTCTGCAATGTTCCCTGGCAACATTCTTTCCTCACACTAAACACTCAGTTTTTTCTCAGTTGTTCCTGGCTTCCTCCTACCTTAATGATCACACTATTAAATTAAATTTCTTTATGTTAAGCTATTTTTTTCTTAGAATAGTGGCTCTTAAACTTGGCCTCATATTGGAATAATATGGAGAGTTTATTTTAAAAAGCCCCATGTCCAGCCCAGTTAAATCAGAACCTCCTGGAGATGAGGCCTTGGCATAAGCAGTGTTCTAAACTTCCCAGGTGATGGCAATGTGCAGGCAGGTTGAGAACTACTGTGTTAAGCTTTCATCTCAGACACCTAATGACCTTTTTTTTTCATTAACCCACTTTCGGAAATATCCATTAGCAGATTGCCTCATAACAGGGATTCATCTTTCCATTTGGTAGTTACGTTAGATACAACAAAGATCTCAAGGTCTGGGTCATTCCTACTAAATGCTATTATTGCTGAATGTTAAAATGTAGCACAGTATTTTGTAGACCAGCTGTAAACAGGTTGAGCCTGACAGGAACTCAGCTGGATAAATGTAGCCAACTCAAAGAAGAAACTGACCAAACAGTGTATATGAACAATGCCTCCCATGTGGGAGACACAGCTTTGAATGTGAATCCCGTGTCTCTTTCACTTGCCCCAAGTAAATAGAACTACCATGTGACCACCACATCTTTTTCTTGAACAGAACACCCCAAGTGGCAAAGGAGCTGTTAGGTAGTCAGGGCAAGGTGTATTCAGAATAGGAAATAGGGATAGATATGGGTATGGTGATGGTATGTAGCTTTAATACTTTCAGGAACTACAATACAACAAGGGAGGTCTCCAGGCATTTAGGCACATTAAAATCACTACCGAACTTATAAAAATCTCCATGCCCAGGCTGAATTCCATGCTAATCAAATTAGAATGCACAAGATTGAGGCCCAGGCATGGACAGTTTCTAAAGCCCGGTAGGTGATTCTGATGTGCATCATTATAGAACCATCCTGCTAATAACAGCTTTGCAGAGAATAATTCAAACTTTCCTATCTTCTGTCTATGGTGTTTTGTCAGGAAAAAAGGATATTCTGATTCTCTACCATCTCCATAAGTTACTCACCCCTTGTCTTGCAGCCTTTCAATGCCTGGCAGGTTCACACGGGATTCGGGCAGATAGAAGAAAATCCATAGAGATGTGGGGATGCCTGACATGCCTTCATTCTGGGGTGGGGCAAGCCACATGCCCTGCAAACCACAGGTCCCACCACAGGAAGTCCCAACTCCCTTATACACTAAGTACACAGGAAGCTGGCAGGGTGCCCAAACATTGTCTAATAGAGTGTGATTCTATGCACATGGGCCCATACTCAAGGTTACATGAATACTGCTAAATCAGAGTTGCCCAGACATCCAGGTGAGGGAGCCCAACTGACTCCATTTTCCCTGCACGCTTCTATTGAGACAAACGGGCTAGAGTTCGTGTAATTGATTACTAATCACGTACTTCATTTTCTTTAACACTGGATTAACCCTTCATTGCTCTGCATTATACAAAGACATTGCAAATTCTGTGAAAAAGTATTTGTAGGCAATGTGCCCCAAATTTGGCTACATGAACCTACATATAGGTATTTTTTTTCTCTAATAGTCAATACTGTAATTTTCCTTTAAGTAGTCAGTGAATGAAATACAATGGCAAGCATGGAGCTACATATTACTTCATTGATCCTCTTGAAAGCAGCATGCAGTAGACCTGATAATTCTCATTTTCTGGAGCTCAGAGAAATTAAGAAAAAAAATTTCTTTACACACAATTGTTTGATGATATACAACTCAGAGGTAGTAATTGAGAGATTGGAAACAGATAAATGTAGATCTC
>PVKM010033534.1:0-15938 GCA_004027735.1 Carollia perspicillata
AAAAAATGGGAAAAACTTTAATGGACATTTCCCTAAAAAAGATGGCCAACAAGCATATGAAAAAATGCTGAGCTTCACCAGTTTTACAGAAATGAAAATCAAAGCTACAATGTAATATTACCTCATACCCACTAATATGGCTACTATCATAAAAAGAGAAAATTACAGGTGTTGGTGAGAACATGGATATAGTGGAAGCCTTGCACTCTGTTGATGGAAATGTAGAACAGAGCAGCCACTATAAAAATCACTATAAAAATAGTACAGAGGTCCCTCAAAAAATTAAAAATACAACCACCATATGATCCAACAATCCCAGTTATTTGTATATATATTTGAACTGAAAGAAGAATTTTTAAAATATATTTGTACAACAATGTTTATCGAAACAGTATTCATGGTAACCAAGATGTTCATCAGCCAATGGATGTGTAAAAAATGTAGTAAATAGATATGTTTGAAAAGTAGTCAGTGTTAAAAAAGAAGGAAATCCTGTCACATGCTTCAGTGTGGATGAACCTTGAGTACAGTATGCAAGTGAAGTAAGCCAGTTGTAAAAGGACAAATACTGGTGGTTTCATTTATATCATGTATCTGTAATACATGGTATTATACATGATGTAATCATGAGTATCATGTAGTATAGAAACAGAAAGCTTAATTATAGTTTTCAGGGGCTGAAGGAAGGGGAAAATCTTCAAAAGGCATAATATTTATGATTATAGATAACACTACAGAGTTACAGACTTAAAAATGGTTAAGATGGTAAATGTTATGTTATGTGTTTTTACCACTACTTAGAAGTAAATTAAAAATAAGTTATGTGAATATGATAAAATTCTGGTAATTGTTTTATTTTGACAATTGATATATTCTGTGTTTTTTTTAAATTTTATAACTGTCAAAACTTTCCTAATTTTTTAAGAAAAGAGGAAATCTGTAATTACGTGTCACAGTAGTAGCATCTGTTCATTTGGTGGGCAGTGGTGGGCATTTTTGTGTGTTTGGAATATTTCATGATTGAGGAAAAGAATGGCTATACCGAGCAGGAACATTGGAGCTTAACCTAATTTGAGCCTGTGGATCCCAGGTCCAAATCAGCACAGGAAAGGGAATCCCGCCCCAGTCCTGTCAATTGTGACAGGGCCCCATGGGGGAGGGAGGTGGAATTGGCTCCCAGGGGAGTAATCTATGCTTTGTAGGAATTCTGAAAATATCTACTATAGATTGGAAGGGCAGGAAGGATTTTTTTTATTGTAGTAAGAAAATCAGACACAGATAGGTAATAAGGCCTGGGTATAATTGGCTATCACAATTTTATGTCACTATCTAGTTGTGTCACTGACAGATTCTGAGACTCCTATGATAGTTCCTTTTCACTTTCCTGAAACAGAAAAAAATGCTTACAGACTTCCAAGGTATCTGCTGCAATGCTCTGATAGTTAAATATAATAAATAATTTTTTCTTTAGGAAATAATAAAAAAATCAGTTATAGTCATGACCCAAACATGATGACTCATAAGCTTTTACACAGTGTTAATATTAAAGACACAAAAAAAGCAGAAAGTGATAACAACATCAATATCTAAACAGAACTGAATTTCCTAAATAAAATAGGTCACAAATCACTATTAAAAAAACAATCACTGGGGAAACTTTGTATAATTTTACACCAACTCTTCATTGTGTGTTTACATTTTCTCATAGAAGTTTCTACACTTGATCTTAGCCAAAAGGCCGAGGAGCGATCATAGTTAGAAGTTTCTAAATCTGACCTTCGATGACTTTTTAAAAGCTTATTATTAACTGTTTATTTAAAAATACTTATAGATTTAGAAGAAGTTGTAATAACCAAAATGTTCTGGGTAATTTTCATCCACTTTCTTCCAATAGCTTCCTCTTGGATTAATTATAGTACATCACAAAACTTATGTTGGTACAGTGTTGTGTATAGATCTATATCATTTTATCATATGTGTAGATTACTGTAACAACTACCACCATCAAGATAGAGAATTCTTCCCTCACCAGAAAGATCTACTGGTGTTGAAATCAAATGTAGAAAATTTGCTTCTCTTTAAGTCCTTTACTTTCCTTCATTTATAGTGTAATTGTCTTAAACATTTCCTCTACATACACTTCCTCATCCACATCAGAGAATATCACACTTTTTGTTTCAACCATTAAACAAAATTTAGAACACTCAAGAGGAGAAGGAAAGTCTTTTGTATTTACTCACAGATTTTTTTTCTTTTTTTTATTGTTCTACAACTCCTTCTTTAATCATTTCTTTTCTTCTATTCAAAGACTTCCCTTAGCCATTAATTTAGTCTATGTTCTGCTGTTGAGAGATTCTATTTTCATTCATCTGCAAATGTCTTTTTCCTCTACATTTCAATCCAACATCAATGTTTCTTCTTTCAGTATTTATAACTCCCCTTTGGAATACTACCCCCATTGCCTTCAATATATTTACTCATTTGTTTAAGTAAATTTTAAAATTGCTAACCAGTATCATTGCAAAAAACAAATTTATTAACTACAGGTCAATAACTGTTTAAAGCTTTTTAAGGATACAATTCCATGCAATGAAATGCATAACTCTTAAGTGTACAATTTGGTGTTTTTTTAACATTATATTTATTTATTTTTAGACACAGGGAAGGGAGGGAGAAAAAAGGGAGAGAAACATCAATGTGTGGTTTCCTCTCATGAGCCCCCTATGGGGAGGCTGGCACTCTATCCACTGAGCCACACCAGCTAGGGGACAGTTGGATGTTTTTGACAAGTACATATACCTGTGTAACCTGCAACCAATTCTGCTAAGCACGGGGGTAAAAACCAAAACATGGAAAAGAAGTCAAGAATATGCTAGAGGAGCTGGTTAAAATGGTTGAACAGAGAATTTTAGTGGTAAGGAGAGGAGTAAGGACATGTAGGGGTTGGGGGAGGAGGCACAAAGAAAAGGAGATGAAATCAGTGACTTTGAGATTTATGTGGAGTTAAAGGAGAATATGGGACATTTTGTAATGCATTGTCTGTTGCTCACTGTGACAGCATACTGACTGACGCAATAGTGTTTATTGTCAAATATGAAAATATATTGAGTTTATTTGATTTGGAATAATCCTAAAGGTCTCTTTTCCCCAGGAACAGCTTGCTTTCTTGAGGCCACTTATAGATTGCTTTATGCATTTATAAATTGCTTCTTACATCTGCCAACATTAATATAAATGCATGAAATAAAAGAGAGAACACAAAACTTGTTTTATTGCTGCTATTATTTAGTTTAGATGGCAATTCAGCAAGTCTTCTAAAAAGGTGCCCTTCAGCTTTTCAATTTTAATGAACAAATGCATCACCTTCTAACAGGAGAATTTTGGTCCTGAAACTCAGTGGCAACATTGTTTTGCTGCAACTTTAACATAACATAAAGTGTGCCCATATTCATACTGTTGGTTTTATTTGTGTAATTTATATCATGCACATGAAAAACCCTTCACAAAAAATCCATGACCAGAGCTGTTATACTAGAAGAAAACAGTCACATTCAATCCAGAGTTTATTGGTGACAGCTTCAGCTGATGTATCCTTTTTATTGCTGTATTAAACACAATTTTTTATTTTTACTACAATATGCTGGGATTGAGGATTGCCATCTAAAACAATGAATGGTACAAGAATAGATGGTCTATTTTCTCAGCAGAGTTTTGAACTCTGCAACCCTTGAAAGTGCCTTGAACTCCTTTCTGGTTCACATCCCCATCGGTGAAATGAGGTGACAGAGGCAGTGACTTACTGAGGGATTTCTACAAATTACAACTTCTTTTTCTTTCCTTTTTCTGTGCAACATTGTTTTTGCTCATTTTCACTGCTTTTTGTATCGACTCCAGAAAGTATATAGAAAGAAGGGAATAAAGGTGAAATAAATACATTTTTTAAACATTTCTTAAATTTAGCAGTAATTATAATTAAGATATATATAAACTTAAAAGATTGAAAATAATTACTTTTTTCTAAGACAAACTTTCTAAAATTCAACTATATGCTAAAACTTCTTTTCTGCAGTAGTATTTCTTCTACTATTAATAAATACATTCGACACTGGACCTCGGCAGAGAACGTGGGAGACATAGTGAAAGGGCTGAGGGTCCTAAAGCCCCAGGGCTTGTGGAGTTAGAAAGACAATATTTACCAGTGACTTGGGGGCGTTTATTTAGTCTTTTTGAACCTCATATTTTATATGAAACAATGGAAGACAGCAAAATATACCCTAAAAAGATTGTAATGAGAATTAGAACTGAAGTGTAAAGTATTTAATGTTCGTGGTGATAGAGAAGGGATATAAAACATCCTTCTCATGATGTCCTGAAGTGACGGAGCCTCTGTCCTACCTGTATCTGAATAGACCAAGCCAACTTTTTGCTTTTTCAACAGTAAAAGAGAAATGCCTGTTTTTAGTTATTTCACAGAGTTATTAACAGAACAAAACAGTAATGAAACTACCTTTACTTATTTGAAAAATGCTATAGAAATAAATAAAATTACTGTTAAAGTTTTACTAAAGTATTAAAATGATTAGTTTATTTGCATTTCATATTTGAATAGAGTGGCTTGGGTTGAAACTTTAATCGAGTACTAGATGTCAATCATACCCAGATGATCAGGCTTTGTGTTTCCCTCCACTGCTTGTTCGTGTCGTTGATGAGATGACCACCAGAGTTGGTGTGAGCAGAACTGAGACCTCAGTGAAGGCCGTTGTTGCTGCTTCTCACTGTCCCTGGCCTACCACACAGCGCCCACTGGGTGAGAAGCTCATATTCTAATGCTGAATTCTCATACATCCTCTTGCTGGGTAATTCCAGAAATTACTTCTCAGGAAAAGCACTCAGAGTGCTGAGGAGTTAATTCAGCTGGAGAGAATTCAATTGATCCTGTCGTGGTACTTCATAGAGGAAGAGATATTTGAGCTTAACAGGCACCTGAGAAGCTGAAGGCTATTAGAGTCAAAAGGAACAGCAAAGGCGTAAGGTATCATACAACAAATGTGTTAAGGGAACAGCAAGGTAATTATTAAATGAGTCTTTGAATTATTTATGCAGGAACCCAAGAAATGTATTTTGAAGAGTTTTTGGTTTATGAAAATTGCAGAATCACTCTGTTCAGAAAAGGCTGGCCCATTTCAAATTTTGCTTGAGTCAAAAATTCTTAAGAATACATTTCTACTTTTCTGGTATTAGCATTAGCAGGCTCACCATTGGCATCCACATTTTAATAATTGTCATAAGCCGTAAGTGTTGACCACCTGTGACTAACCACAGACTCTTATCACTTTGGTTATTCTGCCTATGTGTCTTTAAAGACATTTCTATACTTTTCCAGAAATTTCAGACTATTTGCTTTTCAGTAATGAATAGAATTCAGTAAAAAGCTAACTGGCTCAAATAGCACTGACTCATCCTGGCTGGTGTGGCTCAGTGGATTGAGTGCCAACCTATGAACCAAACTGTCACCAGTTAGATTCCTAGTCAAGGCACATGCCTGGGTTGCCAGCCAGGTCCCTAGTAAAGGGCACATGAGAGACAACCACACATTGATGTTTCTTTCCCTCTCTTTCTCCCTCCCTTTCCCTTTGTCTGAAAGTAAACAAATACAATCTTTTTTTTTAAAAAAATAGCACTGATGCAAATAGCACAGGCTCAATGTGAACTAATGTACTGAGGATATTCACAGTTCCATAAGTAATCTCCTTATGGTATCTGCTGTTTGCTATATGTTCTTCTCTCAGAATATTTGTTACTCATAAAGCTTATTTTGTTTTTTCATACATAAAGCAAAAACTTTCCCATTTCTTAACATTTTTTATGCCCCTGTGGAATCCTTTGATTAAATTCATGCTTGTGTAAGCTTAGAAGGTATCTAATATCACATCACCTCCTTCCTTCCTCCCAGCCCTGAGCAAGCTGGGCCTTGAGGAGAGGGATAACATCTCACCCATCTAGTATTTCTAGTGTCTGGCACTTAGTAGGTGTGCAATCAATGAGAAATAGGTGAAAGAGAGCAAATGAGTGAAATTGGTAAAAGCCCCACTGATCTGAGGACCTTGATATTGGCCAGGGTGGGTTTGGTAAGAAGTAAAATTTAATTCTTTAAGAAAAGAGATTACTTGAAATGTAGATATTTTAAGAAGCCAAAAATAACCCCTTCCTCAGTTTGTGAAGTAAGACAATTAAAACAAATGGACATTATTTTTCAAAGTAAATTATATTACTGATGAACTGTTTGGAGACAATGATTTAAATTTACAGTCCAAGTAGTTTTCTGATATTTCGCTTGGTTGCTGGAAAGACTTATCTCCCAAATCATCAGCAAAGCTTCACGCTGTAGGGCCTTTCCATAGGGGAGTCCCATTATCATTGCAGAGAGCAAATCAGATAATATTTATTCATTCCAGAAATATTAATCATATACCTATTGTGTCCTAGGCAATAAAGATATGATGTTAAATAATTCTTGTGCTGACACTATCAGACAGAAATCAATGGGTGATTTCATTACAGAATAATAATGAGCTACAGGGCACTAAGGGAGGAATCCCAACCCTGGGCTTAGATGGACCCAGGAATGTTTTCCATGAAATATTCAAGGTGTGACTTGAAGGAAGGGTAAGAGCTCTCCAGTAAAAAAGGAGGGTTTTCCAGACCAAAAAAAGAAAAAGAAATGTTTGAGGCATAAAGGACATTTTTCAATAATTGGAAGATTGAATATGAAAGGAGAAAAAGTAAAAGGAATGAAGAAAGAAGGCAAGGAGAGAGTAAAAATGAAGCAGGAAAGGTTAGAAGAGGAAAGATCAGAAGGCTTTGTAAGCAATTTCTGTTACTTTGTATTGGACTCTCTCCTAAAGGGAATAGTAGTTAATAGCATAGCTTTCACCTGGAGAATGACACCATAGGTGGGTCACTTGGTGAAATGTTCTTAGAAAGATGGCAGGAGGGCCATTTTGGAGGTTTGGGCATCAGTGGAGGCAGGGAGGTTGATGAGAATTAGAGATCTGAGAACACAGATGTAACATCAAGAAAAACTAATGGCACATTAGTTGAAAAAGGAGGAGTCATGCCTAATGCCAGTGTTCTCTGGTTTATGTGGAAAGATGGTGTGACGTTCTTTAATCAATGTAAGATTGGGTGGGGCAGGGGAAGCTGATTTAGGGTGATGACAATGAATTCACTTTTAGATTGATGAGTTTGGGCATCTGGGAAACGTTGTGATAGCCAGATTGAGTTGGCAGTAGGAAACAGAAAAAAATGAAACATAGGAATGCAATCTGAGCTGGGGATAGAGATTTGAAGCATATTAACAAGATGGTAAATTGACCATGCGTTGACAATGAAAAATCTAAAATGAAAGAAATACTGAAATTCTCCACTAAAAGTTAACCCAAGATATAAAAACAACTTTGATAAATACATTTTTTGAAGAGTGATTATTACAAAGTCTGTCCAGAAAGTATCTAGCTGTGTGCTATGAAAAATAGAGACATTTATTGACAAAGATACAAGATACAAAAAACATTGTACATAAGACAATGACACCTCAGCCCATTCAAAGTAGGCACATTGGGCCCTCACACAGTTCTCCCAGTCTCCATCAGCTGCCCTGTCATATCTTCTTGAATCTCATTGACAGTCTAAAATCTCTTCCCTTTAAAAGGTGACTTTAGTTTTGGGAAAAGCCAGAAGTCACAGGGTGCCATGTCTGGGCTGTAGGGTTGCTGAGTTACCTGGGTGATTTGATGTTTTACAAAATCTCTGCACGAGATGTGATGCATGAGTGGCCATGTAGTCATGATGAAGCTGCCAATCACCAGTTGCCTGTACCTGTGACCTTCTGAAACATCTAAATAGTTTCTGCAGAGGAATGTTTAAGCTTAACACAAAATTTGATGCAGATTTGTTGCTCTACCCACTCAGTCATTTTGAATGTGACAGCCACACAGTACACATGCTCACTCAATGGCTTCTACCACCCCCACTGACTAGTACAGTGAAGTCATCATTGTTTACACATGCGCAATCCAGTCCACTCTCCTGAGCTGCCAGGTTACATTGATATTGCACAAACTGTTCTCATTATATTAACAATGGCTGGGCTTTTTGCCAGACGGACCTCATACAAAAGATTCAAGTATTTTTCTTGGGAAATATACAGCAAATCAATCTGCAAAGGTAAATTTACTACGTAAATGAGTTACATTTGCAGTCTATTGTCATGGATTTACTTGCTAATAGAGGGTTTTGTTTTTGTTTTTCTGTTATCAGTTATAGCTAGAATGAATACCCCTCCCACCACGTTCATCTTTGTATAATATGTGCTCTGGAACCCCTCAATATGATTAGGGACTTTAGTTTAGAACATTGTCAGGACTGAAACAGCAAAGTAGGACATCGCCTACAAATTAAGATACATTGCCCAGTATCCTCAGGATGCCTTGGCTCTGTATGATTTGTTCCTCCATTGACCACGTCTTCAGAGAACACAGATGTGCAATAGTCAGGATGTAACTGAGTTAGAGGACTCTACTGCTGGAAGAAAACTTAGAATCTACCAAAGTCAACCTCACTCAAGAATTGTATAACTCGGAAAAATCATTAAGGCCTTTGGGACAATATCTTGGACTATGGGTTAAGATCTATTGTGGGATGTGAAATCACTTTGGTAAGTTGCAACTTGTGTGTTTTAAAAAACTGAAGCAGAGTAAAGTAAGATAGGTTACAAAATAAAACAGCAAAGCACATCACACACAGAACAAGTGAATATTGCGTGGAAAAACAAGCATGGATGTGAACAGAGGAGAGAGCATTTTGGTAACAATATCAACCTGAGTAAAGGTGGGGAAGTAAGAAAAAATAAGGAATGTGTGCGGAATATCAAGCAGTTCATAATGTTTATTGTTGAGTAGATGATTTATGGGAGATAAAACTGAACCATTATTGGAGCCCATAGTATATTGGGTCATGAAAAACAACTAAGGAATTAGTATGTCATTAAGTAGGCAATAGAGAATCATGGAAGGTTTCTGAGAAGGAAATCAACATCAGAAAGTTTAATCCTAGAGGTCTGTGGAGGGTCATTCTATACACAAATCGAGTACCATACACAGCAATACATCAGACACAAGGAATAAAATCTAGGTGTGCCAAATTTCTTCCTGACTCTGGGCTTTGTGTACGCTGTTTCCTCTGCTGGGTGCTGTCTGCCACAGCTTCTACCATCTTCTTTTAGTTATCTACTTTTAGTCTTTCATACATCAGAGAACTTTCCTGTCTAAAGGAAACTTCCTGACCTTCAAGACTAGATTAACTTTCTCCAGTTACAACAATAGAGCCCACATAAACTGCCTAAGGGGCATCCCCGGAGCACCCAGCTCAGGAGACCAAGGAGGCTGCTTCAGCGAGTCCCCCAGGCCTCCCACCACAGAAGGCCACCCCATGAAGACAGGGAGTCAAAGAAGAGCAATCTGATATGCAGAAACGCAGAAAAACAGTCACTTAAAATGGGGATACAAAGAAAAAAACACAATTGAAAGGAAAGAAAGAATCCCCAGAAACAGTGTTCAATGAAGTTGAGACAAGCAATCTATCAGACCTAGAGTTCAAAACAATGGTTATAAGGATGCTCCAGGAACCCAGTGACAACTGCAAGGAACTTATGGGAGCTACAAGGAACTTAGTGAGAACTGCATCAGCATGACAAAGGACAGAGAAACTATAAATAAGAACCAGAAGGAAATGAAGGATACAATATCTGAAATGAAGAATACACTAGAAGGAATTAAAAGCAGGCTAGATGAAGCAGAAAATCAATCAAATCAGTGAGTTGGAAGATGAGGTGGGAAAAAAATACCCAGACAGAGAAACAAAATGAAAAAAAGATGGAAAAAGTATGCTTGTTTAAGGGAGCTGTGGGACAACATGAAACATAACAATATTTTCCTATTATCACACTTATGATCAAATAACTAATGTGCTATTATTTAGCATCTGTGTCATCCATTAAAAGGTAAGATCCATAGCAGATGGAATTTGTCTTGTTCAAAGCAGTACTGTCAGCAGAGTGGTACCTGGTACATAGCTGACTATTAATACATTTTTGTTGAATAAGTGAAGGAGTAGTGAGAGAAAGAAAACTAAATGTAGGAGGCACTGAAAAGGAAAACTGGGCAGGACTCACAGATTTATTTGATACTGGAGCAAGAAAAAATGGAGACAAGGATTCAGTCATCCGCCCTTTCTACAAACATTAGTTCCACATACTCTCTGTGTCAGACACTGTGTCAGACCCTAGAAAAATGGAAGTGAATAAGATGATTTATTAACATTAAAATGCTCATAGTTGAAAAAACGACCAAATTCTTGTCTAACACTTACTATATGCCAGGTACAAAGTTTTTGGTATACATTAACCTGACTGCAACTTTGTAAGGCTATTATCTATTATCATCCCCATTTAATAGATGAGAAAACTAAGACTAGAGATAAATAACTTGCCCGAGTTCACTCTGATAAATGGCAGAGTTGGGATTTGTTTCCACTTTCTTAATTACTTGGCTAAACTGCTACTCAAGCCTGGAGCAAGGTACGGATGGGCAGGCAGATCACCACAAGATGACACAATAATAGATGCACATACTTGGTTCAGAGTAGCTCTTGGGAGAAAGTGGTTATCTATCCAAAAGGGAGGGTCAAGAAAGGCTCACTGGGAGGGAGTGACATGGAACTGAGTTCTGAGGGGTGAATTGGAGTTTCCCGTGTGGGAAGAGTGATAGGGAGAGTATTCTAGGTGGCAGAATTTCAAGGCAGGAAAGTATGAAACAGCATGATGTTCTGGAAGACCTGCAACTGTTTAGAATTTCTAGAGAATTTCTGGGAAGCAGAGGAGACAAATGAGGCTAGAGAGATTAGTAGGAGTGGTTTCTGTACCACCTATAAGGAGCTGAGACCTGATTCATAAGGTTGTAGGGAACATGGAAGCATTTTAAGCAGGGGTGGAGTGGCAAAGGATGCAAGATCAGACCTGCCTATTAGAAATACGGCCTTAGCAGTCACACAGCAGGATGGACTGAGGAGGTGAGCTAGAAGCAGAGAGTGATTAGGAAGCCACTGCAAGAGATTATAAAGGACTGAATTAAGGCAGTTAGAACACAGAAAGTATAAGATTTATAAGTGTGGCATAACTTCAAGAGGTACTGGATATTGAGGAAAGAAAGAGAGTAAGTTGGAGTCCTTTTAAGGTGTTCACCTCATAAAAATCAGGCCACCAAAGGATGGGTGGGACAACCATCCAAAGGAGGAGAGGACTTCAGAGGGTAAAGATGGTGGGTTCCATTTGGGATATCCCTACCCCACTAGGAATAGTCTGATTGTCTGGGTAAAATGTGATGTACTGGATAATGTGAAGTCCCCACTGAGTAAAACATTTGAAGCTCGCAAGTGAAAGCCATGGGTATGCATGAAGTCACCAAGAGGAAACAAAGCGAAGATCAGAGGGCTGAGTACAGTCCTTGTTTGGGGGGGTGATCCCAGCCAGGGTGGTCAAGAAGAAGAGGATTCAGTGGAGTAAAGTAAAAGCATGAACAGAGTGGCAAGAACACATTGGCCAGTGCTATGTCAACATCAATCACAGAAACAATGGGGGCAGATTCTTCCTCCCTGACCCCCACCCCCTCCACGGTGCCTCAGGTGGGCTTATTCCTACATGCTTGTTCTTCAGTCAAGTGCCTCCTATTTTGTAAAGGCTTCCTTAACTGCTCCTTTCAATGAAAATACCTCTTTTCCTTTGCTGCCAACTGCTACTTGTGTATAACTTGTAATGTATAGAAATGATCCCCTCACGTCTGTCTGAACATCTGTCTTAACACCATTGACTTGTAAGCACCTTGAGGGATAGACCAGTATTTTATTTCATATCACATTGTCTCTGGAAGATGCTTAGTAAATGTTTGCTGAATGGAACTCTTTGGGAAACACTGGGTACCATTTAGACTCCCTCAGAAAGGGCCACTGCAAAATCTACCTTATTCTGTTCCCGTTTGATGCTCCTGGAATGTGCAGCTACTTGCACTTCTCCAAATAACTCGAGCTGATCTCTGTTCCTGGAAGGCTCATCTCCTATTAATTGCCTCATCCTAGTCTTTCGGAGCCCAATCTCATCTTCCAGGAAGCCTTTAAGACTGCCAGCCCAGACATCAGTCATGATCAAAGCCCCCAGGGTCCAGCATTTAATCATCCCTCTTAGAAAGGAACTCCCTCTTCTGCACGATTTTGGGGGGAGGTGCACTGATCACATACTATTATTAAGATGTGTCCATCTCTGTGTCTCGCATCCTAAACTGTGAGCTTCTTGAGTGAAAAAAACCAATGTCTTGAAGATCTGGGGTTCCAACAGCTATCACAGAAGCCAGCACAGGGAGGTACTTGGGAAATGAAGGAGGAATTGGATGGTTCCCGTCTTCTAGCCATCAAGTGGGCTACCACTAGAGGGCACCAGCAGCTCTACAGACTTCAGGTGTTCCCTCAGCCTGACAGAGGGCAGGGGCTCTTGGTAAAGGCACCAGAACTCAAACCCAGGCTTCTGCATTTCTTCCCAGGCAGCAGGACACAAGGTGGATGCTCTTATTTCTGGCTCAATATCTCTGCTGTGAGTGCCTTTTCAGATTTCTAACTACTTTCTCTGCCTCCATGCTCTCTAACTTACATGTTCTCCTTACTTCATCTGGTGCGTCTAAGAAACAGCTGTACTCAAGTCACCTTTTAGCATATTGTACAAAACCCTGTGCATTGCCCAACCTGACTTGGAAACTGTATGTCTGCCACTGGTCCTGGTCTTCCAACACCTTGGCCGTACCAAACGCTTTTGCCGTGTGCTAAATAGACACTACTCGCACACATCACTTCTAGCTCATGCTGTTTAGCTCGTGCTGTTTCCTCGCCCTACAGTCCCCTTCTCCACCTCTCAGACCTCCACTCGCCATGCAGCACTCTTTTATGCTCTACTCGATGGAGAATTTTCCAACCATGCGGGAGGAGTTTGCTACCCTGTCTCTGTACATTTTAAGAAGGTGCCTTTAATTTATTACGCTATTTATTTATTTATTTTTATTTGCATATTCCTTTCCTTCAGTTTTATATTTTCTCCTCGAGGGGAGGCACCACAATTCAGAATCTGTAGGTTTTTCACCTGTAATTAAAATAGCTGGAAAGATAGAGGACTTTTCATTGTCATAAATATGCCCACAAGGCCAGGCTAAACCCTGGAAAAGCTCTCCTGACTTGGATGGCAAGACAGTAACTTGTAGGTACATTATTCTGCAGATTAACAAATCTCTTGAGTGGCTCAAGATTGTCTCTCTTTAGGCTGCAAATAAATAGCATTTGTGTCACGGTCCTCCTTTTCTTCTCTGTAACAGACTTTACTAAATACCGTGATAGGCAGGAGCCAGTAGGCCCTAAAGTTTAATTGTGTTTGCCATTTGGGCCCTAGAATTTAAAAGTCAAACTCCTGAGCAAAACATATATCATACCTTAGATATACCGTGACATCTTATATACCAGGCCTTTGCATATGGTGTTTCTGCTTCCTGGAATCTATGTACCCCCACGCACCCCCACTTCACCTATTGGCCGCTTTGTCTCTCCAGTATACTCCTGTTTCACCTTTACAGCTCCACCCCAGCATCACTGCCTCTGTGACACCCGCCCTACCTCTCACAATCAAACTTTGGCTCTCCCTCCCCATGTTCCCATTCTGTTTTTTAATATTTCCACTATATCACTTATAATTGTTTGACTGTTCTGGGTTTTCGCTTTGAGACTATGCACTCCTTGATGATAGAGTCTACGTTTTCCTGTCTAGCATAACTCCAGCATTTCGCTCAGGGTCTGACATAGCAAGCATTCATTAAATATTTTGAATGAATGACTGCATATTTTATTCCCTCATTCAACAAACACCAATCACTGAAGTATCCATCCTTGGAGTTTGCGTGGTTTAACTTTTTTGTAGCAGAGTTCCCTGGAGGTGGGCACAAGGTAAGAAACAAGTGGAATTTAAAAATGCCAGAGGGTGTCACTAGGGAAGCCTGTCTACAGGTGGCAGAATCACAGCAACCAAGGCTGTGCTCTGAATAGCTTTATTTCCAGTGAGGCAGGGCTGCCCACAACCAGGCAGACCCCTTCTAGGATAGATCGAGAGAACTCTAAGGACTTCTAGAACAAGAAGTCATATGGAAGCCAAAGTGGAAGCCTTATCTTACAAAATAGAATCTTTAGAGGAAACTCATGCTTGAGTTCTCATTATTAGGGGAGAGGCTAAACCTCAAGAGCTCAGAAACCTTGAGTCATAGCCATGCTGTAGCCATTCAGGAGGGCAAAAATAGCACGCCGCCGTTCTTGGGGGTGCTTGGAACCACAGGAGGCAGCTCAGGTGGTGGGCAGGGCTGGGTGGGCAAAGCTGGGGAACGGCGGTGGCAGGGTTTTGAGATGGGGCTGACAACAGGGACTATGTCCTTCTACGTGTTTGTTGTGCAGGGTTCATGTCAAAGGCTCAAGGAATGTTTGTTGAAATGTTAAATAGGATTTTTATACCACAGGCCACTGGGCAACAGACCTGAACTGAGACCAGCGATTAGTTCCAAATGATTTGGGCAGGTCAGAGGAAGAATGAGGAGACCCTGAGGTCACACTAAGATTTCTAATGTGAACGCAAACCTGATTTCCTACCAAATCGCTGGAGGCTTATCTGGCCTGAAGTTGACTCTACTGCCAAATCTTTATGTGAAGGCCATTCTATTTAAAAGTGCTATTTTAGCTTATCAAAAATTAAAGCATGTTCTTCTTTCCCACATTCCATTTGAGGAGTATATCTGTCATATTAAGATACTTTTATCAAGTTTACCAGCCTGCTTGTCAAGTTTGTTTCAGTTAGCCACCCGGAGAATTAAAAATATCTTTACCCTCAGCTGTGGTAATGTTGGAGGAAGGGAGGAGAAGGGTGCCAGTTGACTTTTCAAAAGCTGTTGCCATATTAAGCTCTCTGAATTGCTTTTGTTGTTCTTCCCATAAGTTTGAGGTTTGTTGGACTTGGTGATCTGAATGGGCATGGCCGCATGTTGGTAATGTTGTCAGAGATAGTTGGTGTTTTTCTTGGCCACACGCTCATATTGTTGCTCCGGCAGGGATAGTGGTATTTCTCTTGGAGAACTAGTAATTTATTTTTATCTTGTAAACAGTGTGCAGAACTGATGGCGTTTCCCTCTTTGCAGTGCTTGTGCTTGTGCAAAGGCTGAGAGCTTTCTGTCAACATTTTGTCTCACTTATGGTAGACTCATTTTTCTAACTATATAAAAGTAACAACCATTAATGAACATTTGTTACGTTCCAGGCACTGAATCTTAGTGTCTAATTAATCATCACTACTTAGAGTAACTTATGAATTAATTTCTATTTTTATCTCATTTTTAAGATGAGAGAACTGAGACATAGAGAAATTAAGTAAAGTACCCAAGGGTTACTTAGCCCTAGTTCTATTATGTATTGTCAAAGTCTGAGTGGCAAGCATGACATTCAGACCACAAACACAGGTACATAAGAAATATTCAGTTTATAAAATTGTTGTTAAGCCTCTTGCTGGGGTGGTAGCACACTCCGTCACAGTCGCTGTTGGTACCCACCACACCATGAAGTTGTGCCGAGGTCCTGGAGTTAGTTGTAGGTAGTGCCATGTCATCGGAGAGGCAGCCGCTGGTCATTGGTCCAGCGGAGGTTCTCCCTGTTCCGGAGGGTGTGATCTGATCCTTCTGACCTGGCTGCTCGCCTGCTCCATCTCGCTTGGAGGCAACGGATCTTTGGTAGAGGTTAGCACTCCAGTGCCTAGGGTACCA
>PVKM010033535.1:0-15944 GCA_004027735.1 Carollia perspicillata
AGCCTTTAAGAGGTAGACTGCTTATCCAGGGTGAGGTCACCAACCCTGGGTTATTCTTTCCATTGTAACTTCTTTCTCTAGTGGATTAATAATGGTAATTGAATACTTTTGTTTTGCCTTGTGAGGAAAGATAATGTCACATTTTTACTTTTATCAATTTTTCATAATTGTACTTTCCAAATTGGTACTCACATAAACACATACTCCATAGATTATATTTCTCTTATAGCCTATAGATAGAAACCTTTTAATTTTTACATCCATAGTTTAAAGACAAGAATTAATTATCTGAAACTTCACCATCTCTTTTGACTATTTTAGCTTATTCCCATGGTAACCACATGCTCTAAATGTTAACCTGAAAACAATACAAATAAGAAGATATATTTTACCTCCTTTTCTACTCGATCAGTATCTAGTTGATCAATATGGGAAATATAAGACTAGGATTAAAGATTCTTTGTTATTTAATATCAAATGTATGGACTTGAGAAATTAGGTAAGTTTTTCATTTTTTGTCAGGTTCCTTTGATTAACAGGAAACTATGTGGAGGTAGTTTGAGGAACAGAGGGACTTGGAGGTTAGAGATCACTGTCTTTAGTTATCAACAGTCTATCTCTAGGTAAAATGTACTTTTACATGAGAGCTGCATGATGATCATCAGTTGCATCGTGTAAAGTGTTCTTTTTTTT
Source organism: Carollia perspicillata (assembly GCA_004027735.1). Lineage (NCBI taxonomy): Eukaryota > Metazoa > Chordata > Mammalia > Chiroptera > Phyllostomidae > Carollia > Carollia perspicillata. The sequence goes on from PVKM010033535.1 coordinate 694, forward strand.
GGAGGTAACTGTTTATTATTTTTTAAAAATTACTTTATTGTTGTTCAATTACAGTTGTCTGCATTTTCCCTCCACCACTCCTCCCCAAACCCCAGCCAAACCCACTTCCCTCCCTTGCTGCCACCCTCCCCCTTGGTTTTGTCCATGTGTCCTTTACAGTAAGTAGTTCCTGAAAAACCTTCTCCCCACTGTCCCCTCTCCTCTCCCCTCTGGCTATTGTTAGATTGTTCTTAATTTCAGTGTCTTTGGTTATATTTTGCTTGTTTGTTTGTTTTGTTGTTTAGGTTCCTGTTAAAGGTGAGATCATATGGTATTTGTCCCTCACTGCCTGGCTTATTTCACTTAGCATAATGCTCTCCAGTTCCATCCATGCTGTTGAAAAGGGTAGGAGTTCCTTCTTTCTTTCTGCTGCATAGAATTCCATTGTGTATATGTACCATAGTTTTTTTATCCATTCATTTACCGATGGGCACCTAGGTTGCTTCCAGCGCTTGGCTATTATAAATTGTACTGCTATGAACATTGAGGTGCATAGGTTCTTTTGGATTGCTGTTTCAGGGTTCTTAGGGTATAATCCCAGCAGTGGAATTGCTGGGTCAAAAGGCAGTTCCACTTTTAGTTTTCTGAGGAAATTCCATACTGCTTTCCACAGTGGCTGCACCAGTCTGCACTCCCACCAACAGTGCACTGGGGTTCCCTTTTCTCTGCATCCTCTCCAACACTTGTTGCTTTGTTTATGATGGCCATTCTGAGTGGTGTGAAGTGGTATCTCATTGTGGTTTTAATTGGCATCTCTCTGATGGCTAGTGATGCTGAGCATCCTTTCATATGTCTCTGGGCCCTCTGTATGTCCTCCTTGGAGAAGTGTCCGTTCAAGTCTTTTGTCCATTTTTTAATTGGGTATTTTGTCTTTCTGGAGTGAAGTCATTTGAATTTTTTATATATTTGGGAGATAAAACCCTTGTCTGAGGTATCATTGGCAATTATATTTTCCCATATAGTTAGTTCTCTTTTCATTTTAATGCTGTTTTCTGTAGCCATGCAGAAGCTTTTTATTTTGATGAGGTCCCATTTGTTTATTCTTTTCCCTTACATCCCTTGCTTTAGGGGACACATCAGTGAAAATATTGCTGTGTGGAATGTCTGAGATTTTCCTGCTGATGTTTTCCTCTAGGACTTTTCTGGTGTCATGACTTATATTTAAGTCTTTTATCCACCTTGAATTTCTTTTTGTGTATGGTATAAGTTGGTAATTGAGTTTCAGTTTTTTGCATGTTGCTGTCCAGATCTCCCAACACCATTTGTTGAAGAGGCTATTTTTACTTATTTGCATTCTCTTGTTATTACAATTAGACCATGAAAGATAATCTTAAATTAATTCTGATATGCACATATAACTAATATAGAGAGAAGAGTTTAGGTAATACTATTTCATTCAATATAGTGATGGCTACAGTTCTTTTCTCTTTTCAACTGTATTACATATAAAATTTTTTTGGCGTTAGGAAGGAATCAGCTAGAATACCATGGTTCAAACCTGGGCATGCTCTGTTATCACTTCTCCATCATGCAAGAATATGATAGCTTTAGTCTCAGTTGAGAGTACAAATTTGAAGGTATCTTGTAGGCCAATGGTTCCTCAATTTTTTTGCAGAGTTTTTCTTGGGCTGGGCAAGTGAGCCTGAGACTCATCTGCTCTGTTTCTACTTCAGGTAGGGAAAATGTTGCAGTTTTAACATGTATAAATATTGAGGTATTAGGTTTGACTTGGCTTCAAAGCCAGGAGAATGGACAATTGTGTATTGAGCTGCAATACCTGTAAACCTGAAACTGTAAAATATGGTTATTGAAAAGATAGCACATATGTACTGTTAACATTATGGGGTTAACCACTAACCCTGGACAAATTTGATTGATAAAGATAGACTAATACTAATTTATAATTGATAAGCAAGAATAGCAGTAACTGGAAACCTGGACTAAAAAATTAATGACACATGGAAAAATTAAATGATCTACTAAAAAAAACATTGGGCATTCTAGCCGTATGTTTGTATGCAAGTGCACAAGGAACTTGAAGGTTTGGCCAGTGTGTGGCAGTTAGGAGTTTCCAGATATGACAGGTGAGAAAGTCTTTTTTTATCCTCAGCCACCTCTTTGTGGGATTTCACATTGAATTCTTGATCTTGCTTGTTACAATATTAAACCTCTTGAAGCTACTGTTTGACTTCTGCCTGACTTTGCCTGTGAGGAAACACATGCCTCCCCTATTCCCCAGTGTATCCCTTAAAGCATAAAGTACACTTCAGTGAACATTTGAGATCATGGTGGCAGTTTACAGCATAGCAGGTAACAGAAAGTAACCTAAAGCCACTGTTTTTAGAATTCCTTGCCATCTCTACCTTAGGGATAGCTTATATTGACTGTGTCTTTGCCTTAACTTTTGTATGTTAATAAGATCTCTCTTACTGTCCAGGACGTCCTTCCTAATCACACTTGAAATTTTGCAAAGGCTTGAAATAAGATTCAAAAATTAGATTTTCTTAACACATTGTAGTTCAAATCCTTAGGCAGTCCTGTTTTCAGACTAAGCAAAGAAAAATCTAACCATTCTCTCTCTCTCTCTCTCATGCATATAGAAAAATAAAAGTTATGAAGTTATATAGCATTCACCCATGATGTCAGAAGAAAGGGCTTCTTGCAGTTTTGGTGCATTCCTGGCAGCTCATCAGAAGAATTTTGCATGAACTTCTGATCATTCCTTGTTAATAATTGTTCTTGTATCTGTTAATTATACATTATTTAAGAGTAATCATACTACCTATGCAAATTCAAACAATTTTCTCTGTAGGTAAATATCATTTTGGTGTTATTGGATTGACGTATTTAAAAGTCTTCTAAATTACGTTTGAATGCAGAATTCCATAGTCAATGAGTAACACTCTCTTAATGATTTTAGACTCTAGAAAATAACAATTTTCAGTAGTCTTAATGGAGAAGCAAAAGTAGGATGGTTTTTGTCCTGGTTGCAGTAGAGACCTGTTTTGTTTTCTTGCAGATTCAGCTTTTTTGCTACAGCTTAATGCATTTTTCTAGGGAAGGCAACTTTCATAATTTGATTTTTTTAATGTATAAATTTTAGAAATCCTATAAGACTTAATGAGATGAGAGAAAATTATAGTTTAAGATTAAGAGTATTAAAAATGACTATGAACATTAATTTAAATCTCTTCCATTTTTTTAAACGGTTACTAAGCAACTTTGTTTTAAAGGATTTCATGGTTTCATGGAACCAGGAGAAACCCCAATGGTCATCTGGTCTGTTCACTCACAATGTAGAAAAGGTATTATCCATTTGTACTTCTTTGTATATCTTAATCATTTTAAAATGATGTCTTTCTATTCCAAGTCATGAAAGGCAAGGATCTACATCCAAGATTGCTCTATCCAGCAAAGCTTTCATTTAGAATGGAAGGGCAGATAAAGCACTTCTCAGATAAGGTCAAGTTCAAGGAGTTCATCATCACCAAGCCCTATTATATGAAATGTTAATCTAAGGGACTTATCTAAGAAAAAGAAGATAAAAAACACGTATAGTAAAGTGACAGCAAGCTCACAATTATTAACAACCACACCTAAAACAAAAACAAAAACAAACTAAGCAAACAACTAGAACAGGAACAGAATCACAGATGGAGTCACATGGAGGGTTAGCAACAGGGGAGTGGGAGGAGGAGAGAGGGGGAAAATGTACAGGGAATAAGTAGCATAGATGGTAGGGAGAAAATAGACAGGAGAGGGCAAGAATAGTATGGGAAATGTAGAAGCTAAAGAACTTATGACACATGGACATGAACTAAAGGGGGGAATGTGGGTGGGATGGGGTGTGCAGCGTGGAGGGGAATCAAGGGGGGAAATGGGACAACTGTAATAGCATAATCAATAAAATATATTTAAAACAATAAAATGATGTCTTTCTATATAACCCTTTCTCATATACTTAAAATTTTGTCTCTTCATAACATTGCTTTCCATTTGAAGGCAAAGTCTCTCTCTCCCATGCTTTACTGCCTTCTGACCCTCGCTCTGATTTTTACCCTGAAGAAGTAATTGCCTATATTGCCTATAAGGATATGTTCAAAGGGACTCAATTAATTCTTATATTTATTTAGCCCCATATTAAGATACTTTGATATTATTCCTACAAGTTATGCCTAACCTTTTTTTTCCAAATAGGGAAACCCAAGAGCCCAAAGTTTGGCTTGCTTATTTGTTTATGTAGGCATTCTTTAGTTAATGACTTCCTTGTATCACCAAAAATTTTTAGTAAGCTCAAATTTGGCATACCTCAGCTGTTACGTTTAATAGGTCCTAGTGCCTCCCCCTTGGCTACACTATGTTGCGTGTATGTTTTTTTATGTCAGACTGTTAGTAAAGCATTCTGGATGATCTGAAGACTATGCCTAAACCTAAAATTATACCGAGCAGCTGATGTAAATCCCTCCCTTCTTAGTTCTGTGCCATATTTCAATGCCAATAATGACAGGCAGTGCTGGTGATCTTGAGATGTTTGCAGACCAAATGCATGATGATTAATTCCTCCAAGTTTGGTTCCAGTAAAAAAATACACTTCGTTTTTATACAGAAGCATGATAACGCATATTTTTGTCTGGTAAAGTTAGACCACAGACCTGCTACCACAATCAGATTTCCTGAGGCTTGTCCTCATTGCTAGTATGTGGGGCAGCCAATTTACAAAGAGACAGCACAGACATTTGGCTTGATTCATAGGGAATCAAAATGTCTTATATCTAAAGGAAGAGGTAGTCTTCCAGCTCATCTTCTAGAATGCAAAGCATGGGCTGTGGTCTAGCTGTGCTTCCTGTGTAGCAAAAGGGGCCAGAATGGATTTCTTTTTCCTCGGACAAGCTATTGCAAAAAGGGGAGTCCTGGGAGATGAGAGTCACTCTTGTCTAGTGTTTTTCCAAACTTGACTAATCAGATCAGTCACTCTTCCTGTCTAAAGGGAGACAGAGAGTAAAATAAAGGGATAGAGGGGTAGAAGGATAGAGTGCTCAAGGTTTAGAAGGAGAGGGAGAGGTTGAGAGATTGAGAGAGGATACTGCCTTCTCAATATCTCCGAACTGAAAAGGCAGCCATTCTTACTCCACAGTCAAGAGTGGGAACATCTGAAGAGGAAAAGATGGTTCCCACTTTAATAACCAACATTTGCCCTGACTGGTGTGGCTCAGTAGGAAGGACAAACCAAAAGGTCACCTGTTTGATTTCCTGTCAGGACACATGCCTGGGTTGCAGGTCTGGTCCCTGGTTGGGGGTGTGAGAGAGGCAACCATAATTGATGTTTCCTTCTCTTTCTCCCTCCCTTCTCCTCTCTCTAAAAATAAATAAATAAAAATATAAGAATAAAAAATAACTAACAATTGATAACTATTTATTATATACCAGGCACTGTGCCAAGTACTTTACTTATTTAAAACTTGTAGTAATCCAATAAGATACCTACTTTTTTAAAATTGTCTAGCATCCCTTTTTCCTGTCTTCTGCTAATAATCCTTCCCTTGTTTGGGAGAACTGATCTTACTTAATTCATAGCATTCTAGTAGAACTTCCAAGTAGGTACTCACTGGAGTTAGGTTCAAACTGGACCATTGTTAGTTCTTCCTTCCCCTCCAAGGTTTAGTGATTTGCCCAAAGGGTGAACATGTGCCCCAAGTACTTGGAATTTCAAGTCACATAATCTATAAATAAAAGTAAATTTGTTTCCTTCTTTTTAATATTTCTACTGTATTTTAGAAATACAATAATGTATAGTTAAGCTCAACATGGGTGTTGATTTTGTAGAATCCTCTGAGAGATCACAGAGTTTTTCTTTGAAATTTTCAAATGATAAATTATGTTGAGAGAGTTTCTATTATTCTTAATCAGAGTTTAAATTCAGAGCCAGACATGTAGTAGGTGCTGTTAGCTAAAAACATAGATAAACTCATGAAGGGATGCTAAGTAATTTGGTAGGTGATTTACTTACTACATGTGGAAGTTAGCAATGGCTATAAAAGCAGCCTATAAACCCATTCATGAAAACAGAAATTATCTTGAAAATCTTGGTCATGGATTTCTGCAATTGCAAAGATGTAATGCTTTTACCTGAAGACGAAAACTTTCTTTATATTTTAATTACATGATCTGATTTCATTTTAATCATTACTGCCATCGTTACCACAATTTAATATGTTTCTGGAAAGCTTTAATTCTTCTTTGTGATAATCTGCCCTTGTTCTATTCTTTTACACAATTCCCATTACATTTTTTAATGCAAAGCATTAGATTATACAAACATAGTAGTCCTGGAGTTTTATTTGCCTCTAGCTCTTCCTTGTGCATTTTTTTTCATCCTTAGGCTTTGTTGAGATATAATTGACAAATAAATTTACACAATTTTGTAAATGAAAATTATGTAAATTGCGCATTCACACTTTTTTTCTTTAAATTTTTATTGAATTTATTGGGTGACATTGGTTTGCAAGACCATGCAGATTTCAAAGTACAACTCAATACAGCATTGCCTGCCCACTGCATCACAGATGGGTGGATAGGAAAGCTGTGCTCCATCTACACTCCTAAGACCACTTCCCTACCGCAGTCTAGTTTTCAGGTAAGTTTACAGAGACTTCGTTTCAGCCACTTTACTAGGGACCTCTTTTCCACACAGGTTAACTGTAACAAAGAAACACATAAATTTGGCATCGAATTATGCAGTTTACATGGAGTATTTTCTTTGAGATTTAGGATGTGCATGAACAAGATACTCTTTTCGCATCTTGGCATTCATGTGCTCTTTGGCAGGGGCCATCATTTTTATTTTATGGAGGTGGGGAAGGGGGATGAGAACTAGACACCCATTAATTTTCCTTAGGTTACCCGGACTTCATCTTCACTTGTGTGGGACTGACAGAAATACCTGGCTCCCCTGCTCACTGCATCATCTTTCTTCTTGATTTATGTCTCCTTGAGACACAACATTACACACAGTGTCTTCAGAGGTTATTCATAGGCAAATGCCCACCAGGCAATTATGTATGTGATCTATGTAGATTATTCTTATAGAATTTTATTAGGATATTTTGTTAATCCCAGTCTGCAGGCCTGTGATCCTAAATGTCAAAATATAAGGCCTTCTAGCTTGAGCATATATCGCACAAAATAATTGTGAAGAATTACATGGGCTGATTTGGTTTGTATTTTAACTCAGCAATTGCTGCGCCTGAATGACCTTGAGTGTCAGGTTAAAAGCCATAGTAATTAGTTGGTGGGTCTCTATCGCAGTGACAGGCTCTATTTTGTGAGAAAATAAATAGAATGTCAGTCTCTGTGCTTACAAGCCCAAGTCTCTCTTCAGTTAATTACATTGTTAAACTGTCAAAACATTTTCAAAAAAGAAAAAACATCTTTTGTGAATACATCTGTGTTCCTATTCTTGTCAGTCAATATTTTTATTTCAAAGGGATAAATACTTTCTGTAATCTTTGTGATCAAGCTCATATTAGATAATTTTGTTCTTTTTTTGAATAATATAACTATTGGCTTATCGAGTTCTCTATATACTGAATGATACAATAACTTGGAAAGAACATCATTGACTTTTGCTCAGTGAGGTTGCTAATTTAACCTTTGGAATATAAAATTGTTGTTGAAACTTAAGTGTTGAAATAGTCTCTGTGAAGAAAGTTGAGGACAATTAAATAAATATTTGAATGAAATTCAGGATGAATTTATATTTGTAAAATATATCAGTACTTCAGATATAAATATAACAAACCATTTCTGTCCTGATTTTTTTCTCAGCCATGTTGAAAACAATCATTGCAATAAAGATATCATTGGTGCCCTGGCTGGTGTGGCTCAGTGGATTGAGTGCGGGCCTGCAAACCAAAGAATCACAGTTTGATGCCCAGTCAGGGCATATGCCTGGGTTGCAGGCCAGTTCCCAGAGGGGGACGCACAAGGGGCAACCATACATTGATGTTTCTCTCCTTCTCTCCTTCCCTTCCCTTCCCCTCTAAAGATAAATAAATAAAATCTTTTAAAAAAAAGATATCATTGGCTTTTGTCCCAAAACAGATAGCTCTTCCGCAAATCATATCCAAAGATAAAAACAAAACAAAATCTTAAAATAATATTTATCAAGAGATTAATTTTTTTCTTTTAGTTACCAAACTCCAACAGATTAGATTTTATGTAAAGATTCCAAAGAATTTTCCAGGTGTAAAATATTTCAGATAACTATAAAGCAATAAAGTAAATGAAAGCAAAGACAAAGTGAATTTATATATGGAGCAGTTTATCATCAGTTATGCTTGTGAATACCTCGAAAACAGTGTTTGAAGTAACGGCTGCAAGTGTGTGTGGCAATAAATTCAAGTCTAGAGTTATCCTTCAGTCATATAAAATATTGAACACAGCACATCATTTTAAAATGATGTGTAGTGTACCATGTAGAGAGCAAAATGACAATCTACCATAATGCTTTCTGACCCCGGCTCTCTGACAAAGCCACAGTTTAACTGGTTTATTGACAGGGTAGATTATTATAGATCAGAGCGGTCTGCAAAGAATGGCAGCTCCTGTTCTTTGGGAATAGTCTGACTGGGCTGTTCTTGAAAACCTTTCATCCAAGGAGCTCAAGACATTACTAATAGGTACTCTTATTTCTGAATATTTGTCCAATGTTTGTTCGTATTTTCAAGGAGTTGGGATCTTAATTAGTATGCATCAAGTATCCTGAGACATTCTAGCATGTTCAAGTCATTTAAAAATGAGTTACGTAGGCCTGGGAAGTCTGATTAGCCCCTCCACAGAAATGTGATTAGTCCACTTGCCCTCCAAAACTCAGCTCTGTCCTTGCACAACTGATTCATATTTATGTCTTAAGTGAGGGCAGCGCGTCAATTAGTTTTTTAAGAACCATTTGATTTTGGCAAGTTGCTTTACCTTCATTTGTTTCTGTGCTTACATGATTGTAATTAAGATTATTAGCAATTTTTGTTCCCTTTACTTCGTAGAAGGTTTGATCTAATTTTTGCGTTATTTTGCTTTTCCGGAAAAGATCGGTGTATATCAAATATGATTAAACACTTGTTTGTCGTTGCAAACACTAAAGAAATAGTTTCATTCCACTCTTAGTGGATATTATATTTTCTTAGAAATCCAAACCCTTTGAATTCTCTTCACATGTTTCTGTGGAATTCTAGCAGCTGAAATCTCCTTCATTTAAAGTGTCATGAACAACAGATGGTGCCCCTGAAAAGACTAGTTTTATATTCAAGTCATTTTGCAATAAGGCAATATCCTTGAATTGTATTCAAAGTAAATTTAGTGTTATTGAGTACAGATTAGCAAGCCAGATGAACCAGAAGAAAGGAATGGGAAATAATAAACAACTCTTACATTTAAATAATTTTATTGCTATTTTTTAAAATACTAATTCCTGGTCAGAATTACAGTGGTGAAATTGTGGTATCTTTAAGTTTACCCCTTACCCACACACTGTGAAACTTGAACAACAGTTTCCTGCATGACTTCTTGAAGCATGAATTACCCTTGACTCTGGACGTCATTGGTTTCCCTCGTCTCCAGGGTTCTCTGGAGAACCCTGACTAATACAAATTGAGTCTCATTTTGACACAGTATATACAGATTAAAAAATGTAGACAGAGTGGTGTGAGAAGATCGTGGCTTCACACTAGATCTGCAGCTGCCCACCTGTGTGATTCTGAGAGAGTCTTGATGGACTAGAAGTTTCTCCTGTATTAAAATAAAGAAATGCAACCTGATAAACTCATATTCTTTCCTGTCTGAACATAGATGGCTACATCCCTGGATGCTGTTGCCTGGGAGAGGCCTATTGGTTCACTGGTACTTCTTTCATCACTACCATGGTATTAAGAATTATAGGAAAAATGTACAAAGCAGGGGTATTTGTTGAGTAGAAAGGAATGAATGTCTATAGTTAATGGATTAATGTAAAATGGCAAGACCCATTCATCTCACCCCATTCTCAATCAACATCAGAATAATACAGCAATCCATTCACAAAACGATCAAATTCTTATTACAAGCAATTTCTTGTCCATGTGAGACATTTTGTTTTAATATCATGGATGGAGAGTGTAAACATTTTACAAGAGGAAAGGACAAGACAATAAGTAAACCAACCTTCCTGATGAAGGTCTCCCAGGAATGTGAGGTGAGACTCCCAGAGGCATCAGATAGAAGGGCATGTGGACATAACTGCTTCTGTGTCTGCCTCAAGCATTTCCTGTTTCCTGTTCCATGTTTTCTGAACGGTTTTCTTAAGTGGTTTATTTCTTTGCTTCATTTCCCACCTGGCTTTTGAGTCTTGCTTCTAAACATTTTTATAATTAGTTATCTTTGTTAACTTTTCTTCTTTTGTTCTCAATGTTCCTTGATACCCTTTTATAATGGAAATTAAGTTTTTAATTAGCTATGTATACTTTTGATCTACATATCAGTCATTGTCACCAACATTATCATGCTTATTATCTTTACAGATTCATGTGGATTTGCTGTGTGCTACTTTTGTAGACACCAAGTAGTTTATAGAGAAGATGCAATTCATAAGGACCTGGAGATGAATACAGAGAGTAAATAAATGAAGGGTTGTATAAAAATCAAGCAGGTATTTCAGTTAAGAAAATAGTATATCCCTTTATCATAATGATATAAGAATTCATTTCAAACAAATTTCAGGCACTGCCAACGCAGATTAAGAAGGCATTTCTACATTTTAAGAGTTATCATTGAATTGTCCTCATACCAGTGGCTGCAAACTGTGTTCCTTGATCTAAAGAAATATAATTTGGTGGTCCAAATTGGTATAGTAAGTTCTGTCCCAGTCTTTTGATAATGTTTTGAGCATGTGTATGTACCAACAGGTATGCAACTAACTCTCTGTGCAGAATAACTGTCTATTCCTGTCAGGATCCGTTCATAGCCATTCTCCATGGGTTACCAGTAGTGGCTGGATGTGGTCTGCTTCTCAGCTGTGTCCAGGGCCATCCCCCCACCCTGGGGAAACTGTACAGTCATGTGTGATTACTCACTAGTGAGCTATGGGTCTCGCATCACCCCAAATGTGCCCCTCCATTCTGCAACATATAAAACTGAAAGAAAAAAATTCCTCCTAAATTAGTCACTCTCATAGTCCATGTGGTAAATGTTCTTCAGGTGATGTCAATTCACAAAATGAGACAACTCCTTCACATTGAACTCCTTGTACTCCCGGGTTCCAGTGTTGTTGTTTTTTTTTTCCCCCACAACCTTGACCTTTTTGGTGACTAGAGGTTATTGAAGTGCTATTTGTTTTTCCAGCATATTTCTTGTCTTTGGTAATGACTCTTAAGCTAGAGGCTGTAGCTCGGACAGGACAAAATCTGAGCTTAAAGCAGGGCCAGAACCCAACCCAGCACTCCTTTGACTTTAGCTATTACAGATGGAAATAACCAAGGGATTGTGTATTTAGCTCGTTTATCATGATTTTGCATTTCTTATGTATCCTTGGGTCTGATACTTCTAATTAAGCAACTGCTGCCTCATGTCACAGGTGATTTGGTCTCTATCATTCCTTGTCCCCCCATCCTTTTCCTGAATAATGCTTTCACCATGTTTTCGTGAGTTGGAGTCATTCTAGAGAATTCTGCCTCTGTTGGCAGCTGTACTATCTAAATTAATACAGAAAAACATGTGACACAATTCAACCTTTGTTCACAATAAACTCGCAGCAAATTAGAATGGGAATTTCTTCAATTTGAGGACATCTATTTAAAAAAACTGCTTCTCTGTCCCTCAGTTCTTACAATTAACCACCTATTTAATGGCCAAAAATTAAACGTTTTTCCCCTAAGATCAAGAATAAAGTGGGAGTGTTTACTTTGATACTTCCATTACAATTTTCTGATATCATATTGTTCATTTCTAGCATGTCTTTTTTTTTTTTTGCTTAACTTCTAATTAATTGTTGAATTTAAAAACAAAATCTCTTCATGTATGTTGTCCACATTTCCCCCAGGTCTGTTAGCATTTTATTAGATATGTCACCTTCCCTATCTAGTAATTCCAACCTTTGATGCTTTTCTATCCTGACCACAGACCACATTTTCCTCCTTCACCGTGTGTCTTGTTGCACGGAGGGCACATTGCATAAAATGATGCTACACACTGAAGTTAATGTTTACCTCATAAAGAAGGGCATGCCACTTTTTTTTGGTCACACTTATACGGTGGTCCCTAAGTTAATGTGGTCCTCTGTTGTTGAGTTGGTCTGTTACTTTACTTCTTTATTTAGCTCTCATTTGATTCGGTTCACTACTAGCTTCAACAGCTTAAGTGGGATCGGGACTTTCCTTCAGTGGTGTTTGGAGACTAAGCCGCTAGCAAGATTCCAGAAAAAGTCTTAGTGCTTTTTGGGTGAGCCACCAGCTTTTCTAACCATGGGCAATTTTTCTCTTCTTTATTTTCTGACAGCCAGTTTTGGGGGTTGCTGGAGAGTGGCCAGGTGAAGAGCTGTGAGAAACGGTTGTCCTGTGGGCACAGATACGCTCTGTGGCTGTGGCGTCTTCGAAATCTAGTGTGGCATTCCAGATGGTGGTTAAAAGAATGTTGGAAGTTCCATTCATTCCTCCGCAAACCCACCTGTGGAACATTTGTCCTTGTTTTTGTCACTGTGCCTGGAATATAAGCAGCTGTGGTCTCTTTCCTCCTATTAAAGGTTTTTCATTTCTTGATTTAATTCATTATATCCTAAGATTTATTATTAGCTTAAAATTATGCTTTTGCAGCTTATTTGGTTTATTTTGGTTGTTAGGGTAAGAGGATAGACTCTTTCAACTTCCTGCATTCTAACCAGACTCCTTGTACTCATACTTGGTTTTAACTTGTTACCTGATGGTGGATACTTTGGTTTTCCAGTTCTATTTCCGGTCAGATGAAATCATTTAAAACCATGGATTGGCATCTGAGTTAAATTTTGCCTCCTCCTAAGTTTTTAAATGTAATGCTTCATTGCTATTAACTTCTAAATGTCATTAATTGCAGCTTGGGTATCGATGGTGTGTGTATTTAATTCCAGTTTTGTTACATTGTGATCAGAGAGTACAGTCACAGACACTGCTGCACTGGGGGAATCCTGGAGTTCTCTTCATGACCTAACAGGGACCCTCCCTATATTTTTATAATTGTTCAGGTAAAAAAGTAAAGTACTGTTTCTTGAATGCTCAACTATAAAAGATAAATATGCAAAGTATATGTGTGACTTGGCCACAATTTAAAGCTGTTTGATTTCCATGGTTCTAGTTATTAGTGTCAGTTTTCCCCAAATCCCACAATAGATTGGCCTATAGTCTTAATTTTCAGCATCGTTGACAGTGTTCATCTTTTCCTGAACTTAGCTATTTTCTTTGGAAGCTGTACAAGGCTGATTCATGCATTACCGGTCTTTCCCTTGTTTCTGAGCATTTCCATTCTAGCCATTTGGATCCTCTCTTTTTTTGGCTTTTCCCAAATGACTAAAGTGGCTCTGAGATCATGTTTCTAAATTCCTTAATATCACAAGTTAGAGTTGATCTGAATCTAGTGTTTTAAACTCGTTCAGAGCAGCTACCTGCTCTCTTCTACTATAGCCTCACCTATGGCATGTTTTAGTACTCTTCCCAAAATGCTAGTTCCTTGTTGGGAACCACCCTGCCTGGTTTCAGGAGGTGTAACGCCCCCAGGGCCAAGGCTGAGTGAGTGACCTTCGGGCCATAAGCCACTAAGGAGACAAAGCTTATCTCCCTGGAAGGAGCGCCACTTCTGTTCCTTTTTCCATGACTGGCCTCCAGTGCTTGATCAGTTAGCCAATGATGGGTAAGATTCCCCAAGCGGGGAATGACCTACGACAGGCATGATCAAGTGGAGGCCCCAGGGAAGGACTTGGGGGGCTATGGAGAAAAGGACCCTTGCCTCTCGGCTTTGATAAAGCCTGACTCCCCTGAGTCCTCGAGAAGTCTCTGATAATTCCTTAGCTACCTTGCCTCCTCTGCTGGACTTAAGCCTGAAACAATGAGAGGGCAGTGAAGCCCTGTGCTGGAAAGGGCGGGCTCCCCAGGTGATCAGGACTAAGAAAGGATATGTAAAATCTTGGGGAAACCTGCTTTGCTAAGAACACTCTTAATTAAATGATAAAGGTCCAAGGAGGAAATGAGTTTGTTTCCCAAAGTTTTGTAGCCCTTTAGCTAACAGACCCTGACTCAGAATAGGCTTTAGAGTTCTTTGTTATCTATTGTTTGATCCTTACTGCCTGACAATGATTAATGAACTTTACCTGTATTCCTTTGCAAATTGAAGCCCACCCAACAAAAGATTGTCCAGGAAAGCATTGGCGTGATCTCCCCTGGAAAGAGTGGCCAGGCTGCTCTGAGGCACTCCTTCCTTGAGGGAGTAGCCGTGCCATCCCTTTTCCTCCACAGGACTCAATAGTCCATGTGAATTTGTCTCATATCTCATCCGTAACACCGTGGACACTGAGGGCCAGTGTCCGAGTCAGTCCCACCTTTCTGTTCTTTAGGTTGAAGCATATGAAATTGTCCTTAGATGAGAATGCCCCTTAACTGACACATACAAATCAATCTAACATAAGCTGTCCTAACACTCAAACTTTAAAAAATAGATTACTTTATATTTTAGGTACAATGGACAAACAATTAAACAGCAGGACCAGTACTGGTCCCAGGGCAGTATATTCTTTTGTGTTGATCATTCTCCCTTGCATGGACTTGGCTGGCATTTAATACAATAGTGACTTTGTTTGGACAACGATTTGATTCTACTGAGATCCAACCTTAGACAAAAGTCAAAGGGACACATTAGATTTGGGTTCTGCCAAACAGCAGACACATCTGTGGTTAGGGCTTAGTTCTCTTTCAGTTTTGCCTGCCCTCTTTTCTAGTTCTGTTCTATTGGCTTATTTCTACCAAGGTTGCTCTACTAGAGGCTAGGGTTTAATTTATCATTCTTAAACCTAACTCCTTAGGGGAGATGGTTGATTATGTCTTCTAGCCTTCCCCTTCCTCACTAATAGGAGCTAATGACCTCTTTCTAATGGAAGTCTCTCCACACCCCTGTCACTCTCTCTCTCTGTCACACACACACACACACACACACACACACACACACAC
>PVKM010033536.1:0-15979 GCA_004027735.1 Carollia perspicillata
GACTCCACTCTAAGAAAACAAGTAACCTAATTAAAAAATGGGCAAAGGACTTGAACAGACACTTCTCCAAGGAGGATATACGAGACATATGAAAGGATATTCAGCATTGCTAGCTATCAGAGAAATGCAAATTAAAACCACAGTGAGATACCACTTCACACCAGTCAGAATGGCCATCATAAACAAAGCAACAAACAACAAGTGTTGGAGAGGATGTGGAGAAAGGGGAACCCTAGTGTACTGTTGGTGGGACTGCAGACTTGTGCAGCCACTGTGGAAAACAGTATGGAATTTCCTCAGAAAACTAAAAATGGATTTGCCTTTTGACTGGCAATTCCACTGCTAGGATTATATCCTAAGAACCCTGGAACACCAGTCCAAAAAAACCTATGAGCCCCAATGTTTGTAGCAGCACAATTTACAATAACCAAGTACTGGAAGCAACCCAAGTGCCCATCAGTAAATGAATGGATCAAAAAACTATA
Organism: Carollia perspicillata; assembly: GCA_004027735.1. NCBI lineage: Eukaryota > Metazoa > Chordata > Mammalia > Chiroptera > Phyllostomidae > Carollia > Carollia perspicillata. The sequence continues at coordinate 486 of PVKM010033536.1, forward strand.
GTACATCTACACAATGGAATTCTACGCAGCAGAAAGAAAGAAGTAGCTCCTACCCTTTTCGACAGCATGGATGGAACTGGAGAGCATTATGCTAAGTGAAATAAGCCAGGTAGTGAGGGACAAATACCGTATGATTTCACCTTTAACTGGAATCTAATCAACAAGACAAACAACCAAGCAAAATATAACCAGAGACATTGAAATTAAAAACAATCTGACACTAACCAGAGGGGAGGTGGGAGGGGATAATGGGGGGAAAGGGTGAAGGGTTTTCAGGAACAACTATAAAGGACACTTGGATAAAACCAAGGTGTGGAAACAGGGAAGGCAGGTGGGGATGGCTGGGGTGGGGAGGGAGTGGTGGGGGGTAAATGCGGACAACTGTAATTGAACAACAATAAAATATTTTTTTTAATGCTGGCTGGAAGAAAAAGAAACAATTGACATGGTTTTACAGATAACATATGTATGTAGTCAGTGAAGCTTCCTACTGCATTGGTCTACCATGTTTGCATCTGCCCATCAAATATCTATTTGAGCTCCCCAGGTGCCAGGTACTATGTTCAGCACGGGGTTTTTGATGCTGATCAAAACTGTTCTTGACTCCCAAGGGTAAATAATAACATTTTGGAAAAAAATTCTGCTCCCATCTTAATTCTCTTTTCTACCACTTGGCCTGTCCTGGAAATGCCAACCTGGGAAAAGAACAAAACTTAGAGACAAAATCATCCTGCCAGCCCCACAACAGGGGTGATACTGCAGCATAAAAACAGGTCTATCACTTTACTGACACTCTTGCCATTCAGAGGTTATGATCTCTATCCCCTTCTCTTGAATCTGGGCTGGCCCTAGCAACTTGTAACCAATAGAAAGTCAGGAAAGTGATGCTGTGAGACTTGCAAGGTTAGGTCAGAAAAGGCTACGTAGCTTCTACCTTGCTTACTGGGACACTGGCTTCTGGAACTATAAGTCATCATATAAGGGGTCCAGTTCCCTGAGGCCACTTGGAGAACCACAATTCAGTATTCTAGTTGGCTATCCTTATGTGAGTCCTCTCAGCCCAGGAGCCAGACATGGGAGCAAATCAACCTTGGGATGATTCCAGCCCCAGCTTCACCCAGGTAACCCCTGGCTTCCTTCATGGAGCAAAGGCAAGCCATCCGTACTAGCCCCTTTCCAAATACCTGACCCAGAGAATCCATGAGTAGGAGATATTGTTCATTCTCCTACATTTGGGGCAGTTTATTAAGTTTATTAAGTAAGTGTTGCAGATGGCCAAACCAAGGGCCATCAACATTCTCTGCTGCAACAGCCACTCTTCCCTGTGGTCACACTAAATGCTGCCATAGGGCTCTTCCATTCACTGTCTCTACAGCTTCCCTCCCTCATGCTCCATTCCATACTGTCACTGCTGCTACTGCCCTGTGCAAGCCTTAACTGTTAGCTTTGCTGTTACCTTAAGCCCATACAAGGGTGAGGGCTGCAGCTCTGTCATTGGTGGGTTGGAGGGAAACTCAGAGAGCTGGAGGATCCCAGGCACTAGAAGAACAGGAGAGCCTGAAACCACATCCCTTTCCTTCCTTTGCCTGGGTACCGCTGAGAGACTCAGAACAAGTTGCAGTGAACCAATCACCAATTTATCCAATATACCCATTTGTGGAAGATACGGAGTTGGGGGACTTAGCTTAAACACTCTTTCTGGCCAGCCCACCCCCTTAATATGTTGCTTAAGAACACTGTCTCTGGGATCAAATCCTGGCTCCATCACTTTCTAATTCTCTGGGCAAATAATAACATTTTGGAAAAAAATTCTGCTCCCATCATAACTCTCCTTTCTATAATTCACTGACACTCCCAAACTTCAGTTTCTAATGCATAAAACAGGATAATAGTACATACCTCATAAAGTTCTTGTCAAGATCACAATGAGGAAATTCATATAAAGTGCCTGGTGTGTAGTAAGTGCTCAATAAATTTTAGATATTTTTAATAATGTCTTCCCTGGGAAGAAGCATGTCTTGTGACTTACCCCTTGTAAGACTTGAAAGCTGTCATTGTTGGGTGGTGGGTCTTGATCTGGGTCAACACCAACTCTATCAGTCACCAGGGAAAAAGACAAGGAGAAAAATGGAGAGTGTTAGCTTGGACCAGGGCAAGCTTTCAAGCTGAAAGTTGACAAGAGGCTGACCATCTTCCTGAAGCAGAAGGAATGGGTATCTAAAAGAAGAGAAAGGCTGTCATGCAAATCATGAGAAAGATTATTATACCACATCAGATCTCAGAAAGTAGGAGAAGCAATAAATCCTGTGTGCTTACACCCTGAGCAAGGCCTCTAGTGAACAGCACCAGCTGGCAACTGTCAACCAAACTGTCCATTATAAAAATGTGGGTCCCACTGCACCAGGCCTTTTCCTCTCTACTGCTTCTCACTATTATCCTGACCTCCTTTTATTTCCCTGGCCTTTTGTTATGAAACTTTTCATATATCCAAGGAAGTGCTGAAAGAATTTATAGTGAACACCTATATACCCACCACCTAGATTCCACCATTAAAATTTTGCTGTATTTTCTTTATTACATGTCTATCCATCTCTCTCCCCCATCTTATTTTTTTGGATGAACTAAAATAAAGTTGCAGGAATCAGTATACTTCCTCTAAATACTCCAGCATACATATATCTCAGAGATGATCTGAGGAGTCACATATGTGAGATGAACAACTAAACACAGAAACCAAAAAGCAAAGTGGCAAAATCAGCTTATAACAAATTCCATAAAAATGTGTTCTTGGCTCAGTAATATACCAACTATTGCTCTATGCATACGTTAATTCTATGTTCTTGTGCCTTCCTGATTCTGACATAGATGACATAGATAACATGGGGAAATGAGGGAAAAAACAAAGATGCCAGGAGAATTCTCTATCTTCCCTCACTCCTTCCAGTATCACAAAGAACATATGGTATTACACAAGGTAAACTGAGAATACAGTGTTCAGCAGGCCTGATTTGAACTTTAAGAGAGGTGCTAAATGGCCTTCTCTTCAAGCTCAAGTGTCCTTCACCAGGACACTTGAGGATGTTATCTGCAGTTCAGTACCAGGGTTCTTAACTCCAATGAGCAGAGCAGCAAAAGCACAAAGCTGTGTGTGCATGCCTTACTTTTCTTCCCCTCCTTTCCTCTTCCCCAGTTGTGATGCCCAGCATATTTCTTGAGAGAAGATAGTAATGGAAAAGGGGAACAGAAGACAACACATGCAACAGATGCACCCCCACCTCCAAAGCCAACCTCTCCTCTCTTATTTCAGGCTTGTCAAGCACTAACCAAAGGTGCATGCCCTTGGACAGGGTAGGGTTATAGAAGGAAAGGGAAGAGTTAGCCCATATTTTTCACACTGTTGTGAGCACTTAGTTAAAACCCATAGTGTACCCAGTGCCTGATTTCTTCCCCACGGGCCTAAGATTTAATGGGACCTTTCGTGGTAAATTAGGTAGACTTTGCTATGTGTCTATAAGCTGCTTCTAGGCAGGAGCTTCTGAGGGCTGGAGGCTTGTCCTCACAGCTAGACATTATCCAAGGACTTAAGCAACGAATCTCACAGATATTTTTTGACATGAAATCCATCTACTTCAGGGGTCCCAGGACTGCCCACAAAAATCATACTAGAGCATCAGTGCACCTGAAGTGTCTAATGTTCCAAAGTGGTAAAGGAGAGGTCACAACTCGAATTCCTAGCTGTTGATCCTAAACACTCACATATTTTGAGTCTCTTAATGTGTATTACACAGAGAAAAGTCTTCTCTAGGGCAGTTTGTCAGCATTTATAAAACCAACAGCTAGGAATCCAATGATCAGCCTTGTTCTGTGGATTCTGTAAGCCACTTCATGATGGACTAAGTAACTCAGATAAGCTCCCAGTGCACATTTAGAGGGACACAGTGCCAGTTACCCCAGGGTCTCCCAGACAGCCTACCAGAATGCCAGGTAACCCAACAGCCCTCAGCCTAACAACAGAGAGGCTACTGTAAGGCAGCAGCAACAAGTTTATGAGATCTGAATAGCCTGAAGTATATTATGCCCAACATAATATATGGGCATAATATATGGGCATAATAATATGTTGGGCATAATAATGCCCAACATAATGGCCATCCCTCATGGCCATTCAGATCTGGCACTAATAATCTCTCTTTTCTGTACCATGAATTTTAAAACATGTGTATTAGCCTTTGTATATGGCTTTCATGTCAGTATAGATAAAATCAATTGACTTTATCAGCCTAGGTGAAATAGCAAGCCTATGGGTAGGAGAAAAGGCTGAAGAGTGTGCCCTGTACTACAATGAAAAAAATGAAGTCAAATACAATAAAACCTGCCAAAGGAAATTTAGCCTCTCTATTCTTTTAACTGATCTCTACCAGGAGAGAGAAATATTGTTGAGCAAAAATTAAAATAAATTCCGTTCAACAAGAACTGCTTATAAAGACTAGGTTTTGACTACTTTCACTCAAGCCCTGGCAACATCAGTGGAACTCATCTAGTCACCCTGGACCCACGTGACCAGGCTAGAATCAAAACAACAAAACACAAAACAGTGAAATAATTGGATAAACTCAGAAAATTAGAGCCACCTGAATGTCATCCCCAAACTCAGGATGTTCAACACTTTGTTTGGAAGAACTTAAGAGTGATTCTAGATCCACACTGTCCAATAGAACCTTTCAATGATGGCAGTGCTCTAGATCTGTGCTGTCCAGTATGGTAGCCACTAGCCACATGTGGCCACTCAGCACTAGAAAAGTTGTTAATATGACTAAGGAACTGCATTGTGTGTGTGTGTGTGTGTGTGTGTGTGTGTGTGTGTGTGTGTGTGTGAAATAAAACCCTTTTTATTTGCAGAAAGTCAATTCTACTGGCTATGTTACCAAATTTATACACATCCCTACATCAAGGACTAGAGGTTTTTTTTTAAGGATTTTTTGTTGATTATGCTATTACAGTTTCCCCAACTTTCCCCCTTTATGCCCCCTCCACCCTACACCCTCCAACTCTCCAGTATCCCCCCTCCTTAGTTCATGTCCATGGGTTGTACATATAAGTTGTTTGACTTCTCTGTTTCCTATACCATTTTTATCTCTCCCCATCCATTTTATGCCTACTAATTATGCTTCTACTTCCCTGTACCTTCCCCCCACATTCCTCCTTTCCCCCTCCCCACTGAAATCCCTCCATGTGATGTCCATTTCTCTGATTCTGAGGACCTGCATTTTAAAATTTATTTAGTTTTAATTAATTAAAAATTAGATATAAATAGCTACATGTGGCTAGTGGCTACCAAATTGGACAGTGAAGTTTCTAGAAAGTACTAATTTCAGCCACATCTCTCTAGCATTATTCTTTTCTCGACTAAAAAAGTGACAACTGTCTCCTACCTTTTGCATTCCCAGTGATAACATCTGAGATGCCTGCTGAGATCCTGCAGAAACATAATCCTAAGTGCCAGAAATATGAAGTAAAACTGCTCAAACTGATTAGACAATGGAGAGACTCCTCATTTCATCAATATATAAAATAAATTTGAAAACTCTCTGAAAGCTCTTCTTTGCAGATAAATGTCATTTTATAAACATTAAAGGAATGACAGAATTAGAAAATCACTATTTTTCACTCCTAGTATAAGAACTATTTCAAGCAAGGGTCATCAATGGATGATGTACAATAGGTAAAAGGTTGTTTGGTGTCTGGCTATTCATATGATATCAAAGGATCACTCTACAGATTGCTTTTTTAAAAATTGCTGTTCTATGTGAAATAAGCCAGGAGGTGAAAAACAAATACCATGTGATCTCATCTATAAGAAAAACCTAATGAACAAAACAAACAAGCGAACAAAATAGAACCAGAGGCACGGAAACAAGGAACAGATTGATATCAACCAGAGGGGAGGGGAGTAAAGGGGGAAAGAAGGGGAAGGGTTTAGTCAAGGAACAGATATACAGATTACTTCTTAGTTACATAGGAAGAATGACACCTTTACAGAGGAGAAACCTAGGATCTAAAGTGATCAAGTTTAGCATCACTAATAAAGGTCAGATTGGCAATATGCACCACATGATAAGATGCAACAAGAAATGTATAACATCAGCCCTGGCTAGTGTGTCTCAGTGGACTGAGTGCTGGTCTGTGAACCAAAGGATCACTGGTTTGATTCCCAGTCAGCGCACATGCCTGGGTTGTGGGCCAGGTCCCCAGTAGGGGACACGAGAAAGGCAACCATACACTGATGTTTCTCTCCCTTTCTTTTTCCCTCTCTTCTCCCTCTATAAAAGTAAATACATAACACCTTTAAAAAAGAAATGCATAATATCACCTTTACAGGTTTTTGTTTTCAAAAATGATTCTCTCTAGTCATGAGGAAAACAAATCATAAAAATCCAGATTGTGGGAATTCTGTGAGACAATTGTCCTGAATACTTAAAAAACTCAATGTTGTAAGACACACAAAAAATGGGGTTGAGTATTGTTCCAGATTAAAAGAGATTAAAGAGACATGACAACCAAAGTAAACTGTGATTGGATCCTGTATCCAGTGTGTGTGTAAAATTCATATTATTTTTTCTCAGGTATGATAAAGGTAATGTGATCATGTAGGGAGACTGGATTCCTAGGAGATACATGCTGAAATATTTAGGGTTAGAAAGTCTTGATATCTGCTATGTACTATGATTTTATCTGAAATGGTTGAGAGAGAGCAAGAGAGTAAAAATGACCAAAAAATATGATAAAATGTTAACAACTGACACATCCAGATTAGAACTTGGGTATTCATCGTTCCATTCTTTCCATTTTTTTAAAGATGTAAATTTTTTCACAACTAAAAAAGACTGTTTAATTATATCCTTGATGAAAATAAAGGAGGAATATTTAATTGAACCCTTCTTGAAAATGTTTAAAAAACACATCAGTATTTTTCTTGGCTCTCTAATCTACTAATATTGATGATTAAGGATCTTGTATTATTTTGGGGTGTGAAAACCACAAACTGTGAAGATTCATGGACACGGATGCTCTAATAGGTAAATATAGGTAATAGATAAATAGGTAGATATAAATTCTAATAATTACATAGCTTTCCTCTCCAGATAAATCCTGGAATATTTTGTTCAGATTCTCCTAACAGGAAAAGGCAAGGAGAAAAATGATAGTTAACTGAAACATAGTTAATCAAATTCCAACAAATTGAGCCATCTTCTGATCTTGTTGGATCCATCCCCAGGAAATCCTCAGTTCTAAGGACATTGCTACCCAGCATCCACTTTTCTTGTTTTTACCTACCTCTGCCATGGAAGTTCTGACCCTTGCTGTTGCCACTTGCCATCAACTACTGTCTGAGATGCAGTTCAAGCTCCTTGACAGCATGGAACCTAAAAGGAGCCTGAGAGGACCTCCTGGGCCTTCCCACAGGCAGAGAAATGTGGGAGGCCTCTGCTCCTATTATAAATGCTAATATATTTCTGAGGAAGGAAACAAAGACCTACTTCCCAGACTGCTACTGCCTTTTTAAATAACAGAAAAAAAAGAAAAAAAAAAACAGATGAGGGGCCATGAGACTCAAACGGTGCTGTGTGATTTCTTTCTCCATTTAAGGCTGTTTATTTTATGACAATTCAATAATTACTTTTCTGACAAGGTTGAGGACCCCTCGGACCAATCTCCGAGAATGACAGTGGACCACCACAAGGAGCCTCGCCCTTGAGGCGGAGTTCAAAACCAACCTGGTTTCTGGAGACAGGAGATTAAGCAATGGGCCAGGGTGTTTGGGGGTGCTCTGGGCAGCAAGGAAGTCCAGGCACAGTATTTTGGTATAATGCCTCAGAAGACTTGGGGGTTCTCTGACTTTCTAAAATTCCTAGTTTCAGGCAACTGTCCACAATATACATTTCTCTTCTGACCTACTGTAATGCTTTGAACTTTGTGTGCTGTTTTACTATATCATATTTCAGCATTCCCCTGATACATCAGGGTTGAGCTCATCAGAGAACATACAACAGTCTTCTTCTGGAATAAACTGAATTATCTTTATTTTCATTAAGAATGAAACAAATGTGAAAAACCCACACCAAATGAGAAAGTGAAGCAATCAAACAGACGTGCTCAGTCTAAAATAATTAAATACCAAAAAATGAATAATTTCCCTTCTGGTATAATATGTACATTCTCATTAACTGCCATATAAAATGCCATAAAATTGAAGAAATTTTAGAACCTCTGAAATTTACAAATTTAGAACTACCTACTTTAATTGATAGTTTTTTTTATTTGAATGGCAGAGATCCTAAATAATTTGAGGACTGTTAGACACATACCTTCATACAAAACCTTGAACAACAGATCAGAATCTGAATTTTCTCATGTCCCAAGTAATAATTGGCACTTTGCCTGAAGAAACTTCCTTCTTAAAGGTGGAATATTTCAAAGGAGAGGGTTTCCTCTGCAACTTAATCAGTATGTAAAGTCAGATCTCCAAAAATGAATGTGTATGTGTATATTTTAAACAGTAGAAAAAAGTTAAAACCCAGAAAGCTTAAATGCTTCAATTAATTTTCTATATGTCATTATGGAATGCATCCAGGGCCTAAATCCATGTATGGCTGCTTTCATCACTATGCTTAAAGAGTGAGATACTTTCACAATACTAAGAACAAAGTTCAAGTCTATTTTGCACTTGAATTATTGACCAGCACACAAAACCAGATCAGGAAGAAAGCATGCGAGTTAAACATACAGAAAGGAGGGAATATTAAAGTCTTTATTCTTATTGCCCAACATCACCACTATTAAGCATAATCACATCTAAAACTGGGATGCACACTGAGAAACAAATTGCATTAGAATATCCTTTAATTATCTTCTGGCTTAAAAATGCCTGTTTTTCATATCTTCTGATTCACTGTGATAATGTACAAAAACACATTTTAAAAACTAAAATAGTACTTAATTAATATGGTGTAAGCTATATCCCAACCATGGCTGAGATATAAAATTCTAGTTCTCTTCATGAGTTAGAAGCCTTGTTTATTAGAAAATTAGCAGAATTTTGTGGGGAAAGTATTTGTGGCTCTGCATACGTGGTGCTCTTAACATTAAGCTCAGTTGTACAAAGAGACACATGCCAGCATTGTCCAAAATGTAGGGTGTTGGTACATAATCTCAGGAATATTGATACATCAAGCAGCCCAGAGAAAGAGTGGAAGAATTATTAGAGTTGACCTGACCCCTTGCCCCCTGGCTAAAGGGAGCAAGGCACTGGTACACACAGGAAGAAAGATACAAACAGCATAAAGAGAAACATCTGAGATCAGAAAGATGAGAAAAGCCAGGCCCGGTTAATTTGTTTCAGAGGATGCCCTTGTGTCACCTGAAGTATTGCCAGCGGTGTTCATTCTGGTCCTCCTCGAAGGGCTCCTCGACGCCAACTCTGGGCAGCAGAAGAAGGGAATGTGAGTGTGACAGGGATAATAGGGGAGCCAGGGGCTCTGGAAATATGACCTGGACCATGTCCATCAAAGAACAAACTGTCATTTTAAACATAAATCCATACTCGCTCTTAAACTATTCCTACTCTCTAAAATTCAGGCAGAGAGGCCACTAAATTCACACTTAAAGCAACAATGTTATGTGCCAGGGCAAAATTAGGAGCAATTAGGAATGAAGATAAGCCTCTCAAATATACAATGAAATAAAATCTGAGGAATAAATGCAACTCACAGGAAATGAATTTATACATTTTTTCAAGAATACATCTGCTTCATAAAGCAAGACACAGCCATACAAAAATAGAAAACAAAGTTGTTACTAAACACATATTTGAAGTGTTCACACATATTTTTACACATATATGACAGAAAGAGCAAAAAGCACTATATTATTGAAAACAGCAACAATATTTAAGAAGCAAAGATGGCCTTTTTTTCTAAACAAGTATATCACATTGTCCATGTGTTCAACCTGAAAGTCAGGAGCCTAACTTCTGCTATTGTCTTTACCTTATGACCTTCGAGTTCACATAGTCCATTTTTTACGTACCTTAATAACTGCAGAGACAAACTTAACATTTTGAGTGCTGACCTCTATCCACATGATACCAGTAAGCACCCACCCACCCCAGTGCAATCACAAATGTCTCCAGACATTGTCAAATGCCCACTGGGAGGCAAAATTGCCCTCAGTTGGAACAACTGGATTAAATCGTGTATTCTCAATGGGAGGGTGTGATATCGCCTCCATAGGTATGAAAATTGGTTCTTGTAGGATAAAAAAATGTGTTCAGGCATTATAATAGTTTGTAGCTTCCAAAACACCATAGTACATAAATAGATACATAGTAGATCTGTGGTGTTGAAATTTCTTAAAAAGAAAAATAATTGTGGTATTAAAATTTTACTGTGGTATTAAAAATGGGGAAAACATTTTTGAAGGCTCCTTAGGGGGGCAATAATGAAAAAGTGGTTGAGAAACACTGTGGTAGATATGCCAAAATTCTCATGCTACTAATATCCTCTGAAATATGCAAGTGAGAAAGTGATGCTTCTTAAAGTGGTACTTATAATTAGTCATGCATTCAGACTGTGACTTATTCAGACTCTATATTACCACAGTATTAAAAAATTCCAGAAAAGCAAGCTACATTCCATTAATATAAGATTCACTAGTAATAATAACAGTAATTGTAGTAGTAGTGATACTATGATTAGTAATGATAATATCATAGCTAAAATATAATAAATGTTTACAATGTGCCAGATGGTACATTTAATGTAAGAAAATTCTTTATCATATTTATTAATTATCATATTTTGTTCTCACACTATTGTCATCCCCATTTAACCAGTGAGGAAACTGGGAGTTACAGAAGTTAAATAAGCTGCCCAAAATCACAAAGTTAGAAAATGGTGGAACCAAGATTGCAACTGAGTCTGTTAGACACCAGAGCCCCAGCTCTTCACACTCCAGGATACTGCCTTTGATTACAAGTTGTCATCTTGAACCTCTTTAAAAATATTGGTTACAAATGAAATTACATAAAGAGCTCAGGGCTTCTCCCATCCTTTATTCCTTATGTTATTTTACAAAGAGCTTTATCATAAATCCTCAGTCTAATAGGATTATACAACACAGAATGTCCTAACTTGTCCTTCTGTGATTGTATTACTGCACTCCAGGATAGGAAGGTTATCCGTTCATTTAGCTGCCTAGGTGTGAGCCATTCCACCCTCCAACAGAGCCACCACTTCATCTGCGTGTCACTTAATCTGAGGACTCCAGGAGGACAGCCACCATGTCACCAGTTGCACTCAGGACATATATAAGGCTTATCTGCTGAAATAATCCTGTGATCATATCTTGGAGTTGCCAAAATTTGTCCTTTGTGAATAACAACACTTGTTCAAGAGACTAAGAAAAATACTATATAGTTTGTGTATTAACAGAAAACAATACAGCCATTTTGCTATCCTGTTTTAAAATATCAATCAGAAAATATTAAATTAAAAAAGCTAAGTTTGATTTCTGGAAAGCAGTGACCTGGCTTTGGATTTGTAGTTATATTGATTTTTATTTTATACACAGACTAGAAATCAGCAATGGTTAAAAATCAGATAACTCCCAATTATTTATAGTGGAACTGTGAGTCCTACTTTGGGCTTCTGACTTCTGAGCAGGGCCTCTGTCAACAGCCAGGAGAAGTAAACACTAAGTAGGTATTGATCTTACTGAGGTCACAGAAGTCAAAATACCATGCTGAATTTTAAGGGTTTTCTGAATCAGTTTAGAATAAAAACCTGATTTATATAAATGATTTGTGGTCCTGAGGGAACACAACAAGCCACAAACCAGAAAAGCCAATCAGTTTCATTACCTTATTTAGGAAGGAATGTCTTTTGATGTAATCTCTATAAATGTCAGTTTCCACACTTAATATATACAATATATACTATAATTAATGTTATATATTTATATTATATTATAATTTATAATATTATAGTGAATAGTATATATATATATGCAGTGAACTGACACCATATATATTTTTCACCAATGGCAACTTTGCTTCATTATATTATCTGGGTAGAGTTGCACAGAAAGAAGGAAATAATAAAGATAGGAGCAGAAATCAATGAGGTTGAAAATAAAAACAATACAGAAAATCAATGAAATAAAAAGCTAGTTCTTTGAAAAGATCAATAAAATTGACAAACCTCTAGCATGACAAAGAAAATCATAGAGAAGATACAAATTAACAATATCAGAAATTACCAATTACCAAATTACATGTATCAGTGATATCACTATAGCTCTCACAGACATCAAAAGGATAATAAGGCAATGCTATGAACAACAGAAATGTCACAACTTAGGTGAAACAGACCAATCTCACAAACTACCACAGCTCACCCAATATGAATAGATAATCTTAATAGCCATATTAAAGATATTGGCTTCATAATTTTTAAATCCCTGGCAAAGAAGTCTCTAGGACCAGATGGTTTCACTGGAGAATTCCATAAAACTTTCAAAAAGAATTAACACCACTTCTATACAATCTCTTCCAGAAAACAAAAGAGTAGGTAACATGTCCCATCTCATTTTGTGATGCCAGATATCCTGATTCCAAAAAAAGACACAGGCAGTATGACAAAAGAAAACTACAGACCAATATCCCTCATGAACACAGACAGAAAAAATCTTTAATAAAATATTAGCTAATAAAGTTCAGCAATACATATAAAATTTATACACAACAAACAAATAGGGTTTGTTTTGGACAAGTGAGGTTGCTTTGATATTTGAAAAGTATCAATGTAACCCACCATATTAACACAGTAAATGAGAAAAATAATATGATCATATAAATTTATACAGAAAAAGCATTTGATAAAATTCAACACATTTGTTATTTAAAAAATCACAGAAACCCCGTAATAGAAACTTCCTCAACTTGATGATGAACATCTACAAAAATTCTACAGATAATATCATACTTTTTAGTGCAAGACAGAATGCTTTACCCTTAAGATCAGGAACAAGGCAAGTATGTCCACTCACATCATTCTTATTCAACATAGTACCAGAAGTCCTAGCCAGAGCAATAAATCAACAAAAGAAAATAAAAGGCACACTGTTTTGAAAAAAATAAAAGTGTCTCTATTTTCAAATGACATGATGGTCTACATAGAAAATCCCAAAGAGTCTACAAAAAATAAAAATAAAAACCCAAGACAAAAACAAACCCTCCTAGAACTAATAAGTGAATTTGGCAAGGTCACAGGATATCAGGTCAACACACACAAAAAAATTTTATTTCTGTATCTTAGCAATGAGCACATGGAAACTGAAATTAAAAATAGGATAACCTTTATAGTTACTCAGAAAAGGAGAAGAAATACTTAAACGTAAATCTAACAAAACATGTACAGGCATTGTATACTGAAAACTATAAAATAGTAATGAAAGAAATAAAAGAAGATCTAAATAAATAGAGAAAAATGCCATGTTCATAGATTTGAAGACTCAACAGAGTAAAGACGTCAGTTCTTCCAAAATTGATATACAGGTTTAACACAATTCCTATGACAATCCCAGCAAGTTTCTTAAAAACATGCATACAAGCTTAGTTTAAAATGGAAATGGAAAGGAACTAAAATAACTATAACAGTTTTTTAAAAAGAATAAAGTGGAAAGACTCGCTCTACCTGATGCTAAGGCTTATTATATAATGATAGTTATCAGGATGGGGTGGTACTGGTGGATGGATAGACACAGGATTCAATGGAGCAGAATAGAAACAGATTCACATGAATATAGCCAACTGATTTTTGGCAAAGGAGTAATAGTAATTCAATGGAGTAAGGATAGTCTTTTTAACAAATTGTGCTGACAATTAAATAGCCATAGTCACACAGAATAAAATAAAATATGCCTTAGTTCTTACATAAAAATAAAGTAAAAATGGATGATAAACTAAATGTAAAGCTTAAAACTAACACACTTTTAGAAGATAACACAAAAAGAAATCTTGAAGACCTAGAGTTTGATGAAGAGTCCTAAAAAGTACAACACACGTAAGAAAAAATGTTAAACTGCACTTCATCAAAATTAACTTCTGCTCTATGCCAGACACTTTTAAAAGGATAAAAAGACAAGCTATGGACTAGGTGAAAACATCTGCAAACCACATACCTGATAAAAGACTAGTACCTAGAACAAATAACTCCCAAATCTCAATAAAAAACCTTAATAAGTAAAAATCCAATTAGAAAATGGGCAAAAGATCCAGAGACAAGATGGTGGAGGAGTGAATGGAAGGCATACTAACCTCCTCCCAGGGCCAATCTGGAATTACAATTACATTGTGGAGAAATTACTGAGAACAAACAATTGAACAGCAAGAAACAACCCTTAAAACCTAGGACAGACAGAAGAATCAGTTTCAGCACTAACTGACTGGTAAGGAGTGCACTGGAGACTCAAGAGGGCTGGCTGGGTGCCCAGAGGCAACAGCACCTGTTGGCAACAGCACCTGAGGGATATTTACACAACCATTTGGATCCTCCTGAAAAGTGTGGGGTCTAAACCCTAAGCTGGGATCTTCAGCCTAGAACACCAGAGCCCAAAAAGTATACATAATAACCAATGGCGAAAAGCAGTAGGGTTGGTCTCTGACAGAGATGGTTGTCTGGAGACACAAAGAGCCATGTAAAGGGTCAACACACAAATTTTCATTAGCTCTCACTTCCCCAGGGTTCTAGCAAAGGTGGGGCAGACTGGACTAAATACACCTGAGGAGAGACTGGAGACAGAAGCTTTTGGGAGAGAGCTAAGAGAGTAGTCCCAGGGATACCAGTGCTGAGTCATCCCCCCATACATCAGCAGTCATAGTGCTCAAGCAGATGACTTCCCTCTGAGCAGAAGCAGGCTGAGGGGAAACAACAGCCCCAACCACAGGAGGGATCCTGCCCTGGCCCTGTGGTGCTTAACCATGACTGCTGAGTACAGAATGATGAGATTAACAACTGAAGGAGTCAGCCAGAGACAGTAGATCCCTGGCAAAGGTGGGGGTGGTGCAGAGTGGACTTGAGATGCCTAAGGACAGACTGGGGATGGAGGCTTTGCAGAAGAACTGAGAAAGTGGCCACTGGAATCCTGGTGCTGAGTCACCCCCTATTAGCTGCACCCATCTTGCTCAGGCAGACCACTCCCGTCCAAGATGCAGCAGCCTGAGGGGAATCGATAGCCCAAATCCCAACAGGGATTCTGCCCTACCCTATGGGACTTAAGCCTCACTGCTGAGTGCAGAGTGACTAGATTGACAACTGAAGGAGACAGCCACAGACAATTTATCTCTGGCAGTCTCAGAGCAGGCTGCCTAAGGTCAGATGAGGTCAACATCTGACACTATCAGAAGCAGATCTAGAAAGAAAAAACAGTGATAAATA
>PVKM010033537.1:0-15937 GCA_004027735.1 Carollia perspicillata
GAACAGTGGCTGGTCAGCCCCGTGAAATCCACCGAGCATCACGCAGTCCTCAGTCTCAAGGAATCTGCTCTGGGGGTCAGAGACAGAAGGGACAGATGTGAAACAGCCGGGGAGGGCTCCTGGACTGTTCATGTTCAAGCACCCAACTATTTGGTAGATAACTTAAAAGGTCATTGGAAAGGAAAGTGAAAAATGCATTGTTTAGTAAGAACATGGGTTTTTCAAAGCATCTAGAAGTGTAAGTTATGCAGCGACTATGCGTGGTTTGCCGCTGCTGAGACTGACTGAATAGATGATCTGCTCCGCGAATCCTGTTGGGGTTCCCCCAAGGCACTCTAGCTGCCTGTGCTTTGGCACGCCCTGCCGAACATGAGGGGATGTTGCTGGGGTCCTCGCCACAGCCCCCTTGTACAGAGCAGCTCCGCGCTGCAGGGCGCACCGAGCCCTTTGCAAAGGGCATCTCCCACCGTCGATGGGAGTTACCCTTTTCAGGAAAGACCCTGGATCTACATTCCTGTGAGTATGTCTAGCTTCTAATCTGATTCTACCTGACCCAGGCAAGTGAAAATGCAGCTTTTGGGGCCTGAGTGAGACTATGAGTGTCCTAAATGTGGAGGGAAAGTTTCGTTAGAACTCACTTAATAGACTTCAGAGAGTGTATAAAGATTTGACATTAATTTAATCACATCAGAACTCTAGGAAAGATATTATCGCTATCTCTTTGAGAAGTTAGGCGACTTATTTAAATCTTTCCACAATCCATGGCTCAAAGCCCAGGGAGACTTCACTTACACTGTCGTGGTGTGTATTTTCAGTTTGTGGACGGTGAATGGTTGGTCCTGAGCCTCAGCTGGTCTCCAGGAGATACATATTTCCATGGGAAACTAAAGAAATGCAGAAATAAAACACAAAAGTGTAAAATGTAGAAGTTTGGGCTGCACAGTTCAGTTTCCGTGGGCCGCCCCCCCCAGTTTGCTGTGAATCCAATGTGAGAACCGATGCCATTATCCCACCCAGGATGACAGCTGTCCCTCTTTTCCAGTGCTCGGTGTCCTGTGGCGGTGGAGTGCGGATTCGCAGTGTCACGTGCGCCAAGAACCACGATGAGCCCTGTGATGTGACGAGAAAGCCCAACAGCCGAGCTCTATGTGGCCTCCAGCAATGCCCGTCCAGCCGGAGATTTCTGAACCCCGGCAAAGGCACTGTGTTCATTGGGAAATGGCCACCGACATCTGAGCGTTACCCCGTAAAGCCCATCCCACCAACGACACCCAGTCCCAGGATGCCGGCCACGCCCACAGTGCCTGAGCCTGCGACCACAGGTGATCTGGGGGTCAACAGCCCTAGTCCTGCCCCAGCCTCCGAAGGAGCCCCTGATGGGAATCAGTGGCAGAATAGCTCCACCCACACGGCACTGGACACCCAACATGTCATCTCCACTGGAACTACTTCCCAGCCCATCCTCACCCCCTGGTCTCCGAGTATCCAGCCAAAGGAGGAGCATGTTTCCAGTACAGACCCTGGTCCTACCTCAGAGGGAGACCTTTTCACTACAACTGTGATTGGTTCGGACTTGTCATCTTCCAGCAACCCCATGACTTGGCAGGTGACTCCGTTTTACGATACCTTGAGCAAAGAGCCAGACATGGAAGTTCCTAGTGGCTCAGGGGAAGACAGGGAACAACCTGAGACCACAGATGGAAACAACTCTGTGATATGGACCAAGACCGTAGCACCCGGAAAGGATGCTTTAGGAGGAAGAAGTACAGGAGTGCCATTTGGACCTCCGCCAACACCTTATCTCTGGGGGACATCCTTGTGGCCACCTGTCAGCACAGTGACAGAAGGACTGCTACCCAGCCAAGGGCCCACTACTCTCAAAAGTGGCACACCCAGAGCCGAGGGGACGGTCACTGGAAAACCCGAGAACACTCCTCTCCCCCTGGGGGGAGACCACCAGCCAGCACCCTGGGAAAAGCCAGTAAACCACGACGCCCCAGCACTTCCAAACGGCACAGACCTGACGCGGAGTTCTGAACCGGTGCTGACCGAGGAAGACGCAACCAGTCTGATCGCCGAGGGGTTTCTGCTGAATGTCTCCAACTACAAGCAGCTCTCGAGGGGCCGCAGCTCTGCGCACTGGGCCGTTGGAAACTGGACGGAGGTAGGAGTCCCGTGGCTTGCCGCATGCCTGGGTCTCCCTGGAAAATAGTGAGGGGTGCTGCATTCTTGTGCTAGTTGCAAAATGGGCTTGTAGGAAATATAGTCTAACGTGGGATCAACGTGAAGCAATCAGATTTGTGCGTTCACCTCTGTCTTTGCCTCCCTAACTCCAAAAATGGGGAAAAAAGAGTCCCCAGGGAAGAGAACAGAGGTAGTGAGGTCTGGGCCAGTCGGCTGTGTGCTAGTGGAGAATTCTGTTGTCTCACCGAGCCCCTTTGCATCTGTAGAACAGTGAGCCAGTGTGGGTCGTCTCCAGCATCCCTTCCAGCTGGAAACTGTGCCGACCCCATGTGGAAGGCCGACGGAAAGGGCACACTTCGTTCAGAAAGCTAAAGTTTAAGCCCCCGACTAAAACCTGTCAAGTAATAACAATTAGAATGTAAATCTAACACCACCCTCTTTAAAGGAATTCTATAGCTCACTGTATTAATGATTTTGGGGTGGGGCGGTGTTTGCTTGTATACAAAAAATTCATTTTGGCTTTCAAACAAGTTAGAATATAGAGGGGGAAAGAAGGTCCATGATGAAAAAATGTTGGCCCCTGTTTTCAGGCTTTAGGCATTTGGCTAGACCTGTGTTCTTCCATTTCTAGACGTAATTCAAAATGATTTCCCGCCCATTTGAATTTCAGATGCGCAGTATATGTACTTGTGAAAATTATTTCACAGTTCAGAAGAAGACTTTGTGGCAAGATAATCATTCAGCAATTTTGTGACATTTCATGGCTCGTGTTTTGTAGCAAAAGGAAGTGAAGCAATAGTGACTAATATAAAAAAGCAAACATTTAATTTATAAAGCATGTTAATTTTCAAACCACTTTTATATGCAATCTCTTATTTCCTCCTTTTGACAGCCCTGAGAAGCAGGTGGGGTCTGATTTACATCAACTTACAAACAGAGAGACTAAGATTTCCGATGGTTTGCGACTTGTCTAAGGACGCTGGCCATTTGGATGGCGAACCTTCTGACTCTTTCCACTCTAATCTGCTGTCTCTAGCAAGTTTCAGCACCAATTAACAACTGAGCCATATAAAAAAGTTTTTGTGTGAATGAATCATTATCTTTAGTCACAGAATTGACGATATCGGCAATAAGTACGTAAATTTCAGCTTTCAAAACTTCTTGTTCCCACTCGAACCCTGTTTCCATGTTAATTCACATGGGATTTCCTCAGTAAGTTATCACATCTCCTGTCAGTGTAGCAACATCTTGGGATCTCCATTTGCACGTAGAGGGTACCGGTTCGGGAGGAGAGAAAGATGTTCGTGTGTAGAGGAATGGACTTGTGATTCCTGACATTTTAGTCATATTTTCTCCATTGGGAGAGCTCGCATGGGCTCTTTATAATGAGGAGGATGTAGACAGTGAGCATTTATAAAGCATGTGCCGTGCCTTAATAGCATGACTTTATGCTAATTAACATGAATTCTCTCATTCAGTCCTCGCCACGGCCCAAGGAGATTGGTGATACTTTCCCCGTTTTAGCGATGAGGAAGCGGAAGCTGAGAGGAGTTGAGAGCTAGCCAGGATCACACACCCTCCTGAGTGGCGGAGCAGGGACTCGGCCCCAGGCAGGCAGACCTCGGAGCCTCTGACCCATTGCTTTGCCAGTGAGGGAATGTCACCCCTCTGTCTGCCTTCTGTTGTAGCAGTTTCTCCTTTGGTCAGATGGCACGGAAACAATTCTGGCTGAGAGGTGACCCTGGGTAGACAGATGAGAAAACCACAAAGTTCACAAGTATTTTAAAATAACGTTGAGGTCTCCATGGTTACTTTTGAGCTCACGGGGCCTAATGGTCCCTATACTGTCACCACAGTGGGGTCAGCCTAGAAATAAAATTGATCTCTTTCCATTTTGTGAGCAATGGCCTTGAAAGGATGTACTTGAAAGTAGGGCCCTCCAGTGTACCTTTCCTCCCAAACACGCGGGGCATCCCTAAAGGACAGGTGAACAGGCTCGTTGTCCTCCATCCATCAGAGCAGCCTGGGCGGTGTGCGGCCTCCGCAGACTCAAAGACAAAGAGAACGCAGTGTGGAAACCGAGGCTACTAGTTAATTTGTGTGGTTTTATTAATTAGTTCACAGAGATGTAGTCTGAAAGTACCTACAATTAAAGAGACCGTGGGCCTTGAAAAGAATACAACCTGGTCAAACAGAATACGAAAGAGTAGGTGGTAAAAGGCTTAGGTGTGGGGTTGATGTCAGCATAATCAGAGTGTGACATGTGTACCGTATGTATATGCCATTAGAAACCGCACACGCATGAGGCTAGGCTGCTGTAACAAACAGGGACATACACATTGCAGTTCACCACAGCGGAAGCAGATTTCACACTCACATAACAATACAAGGGAATCTCAGGTCTGCAATGGTGGCCACAGAGAGTGAGACTCTGGTCCACGCAGTCACTGGGGAATCCAGGCTGACAGAGGCTCTGCCACCATCCTCCTCTCATCAGATTTGTCCCGAGTCACCATCCTAGTCTCAGAAAGGGGAAAGAGCACAGAGGCGTTCCTCTAGGTGGCTTTATGGGCCAGGCCTGAAAGGGGCACAAAGTATTTCTGCTCACACTCCGTTGTCTAGAACTCAGTCACGTGACCCAACGCAACTGCAAAGCAGCTGAGAAATTCATTCTAGTTACAGGCCCCGGAAGAAGAGGAGAAAGTCTATGGCAGTGACTATCTAGCCGCCTCTGCCACTGAATGACACAGCCCTCTGTGTGGTTGAGGAAGCTCCTTCTGGAAGCAGTGAGAACGAGGGATCTGACCTGTTGGGACGTTACTGCCGTGGTCTGGCTGAGGCGTGAGAACTCTGACAAGAATGCTCAGATGACGAGGGAAGATAAATTTAGAATAGCTTTAGGTACAGAGGTGTCCAAACTTTTGGCATCTCTGGGCCACACTGGAAGAAGAAGAGTTGTCTTGAGCCACACATTAAATACATGGCAACATGTAATCACAAAACCTCTCATAATGTTTTAAGTAAATTTATGTTTTTGTGTTGGGCTGCATTTTCAGCCATTGTGGGCCAAATGTGGCCCACGGGCCGTGGGTTGGACACTGCTGCTTAGAACTTCACATCATAGGGCTTTGTGAGTAATTGATGTAGGGTGTGAAAGGAGAGCGGGGAAGAGGGGTCTGTCGTGACTATTCAGTTGGAATCCCGGGGGTCTGTCGGGTGCTGCTCCTATAAACCAAGATATCACACATTACATTGGAGTCCTAACAGAGGCAAAGAAAAGAGGGATGATGGCTTTAGTTATAGACTGAGTTACATTGGTGGTACCTCTGAGATATTGGATGATAAGCAGCAGGCGTTTGTGTGTTCGGGTCTGAGAGTCTTGGGAGAGGTGAAACCTGGAGATAAGGTTTGGTAACCAAGACCGGTAGGTAGAAGTTAGGGCCTTGAGAGGGAAGGAGGTCACCCGTTAACCTGCAGGATGCCAAGAGGAGTTGGACAACGATGGGACTCCAGGAAACATCAGCATTCAAGAAGCTGGCTAACAACGAGCTCCCATGTGGAAGACTAGTAAGGAGTAGTCTAATATTTAAGAGGTAAACCAAGAGAAATGGCGCCATGGATGTCTAGGAACACAAAGACTGGCAGTGGACGTGATGGATTTGACCATGAGCAGGTCACTGGTGACTGTGGGGAGAACAGCGTTTATGTGGACATGGAGGGAGTGCCCAGTCGCAGTCCAGAGGGGAGACCCTGTAAGAAGCTGTTGCAGTCCACAGACGGAGGAGTCCCCACGCCAGGACTGTTCATACGGAAGGACAAGCCCTTCTCCGTCCACAAGTTAACACAAAAGTTTGATTAAAAAGTAGCCTTAGGACGACCCAGAAATGAGTTTCTTTTCCCACCCTCTTATCTTTTCATCCAATTCCCAAATCCCAAAGCAGCTGCAGAATTATTAAATCCAAATGTGTTCTAATGCTTTTGACCCGAAGATATTTAACATGTGATAATTAATTGATGAATATTAATGGCTTCTATGAGAAATTGCTATATGCAAATAGAGTAAACCAAAATAAAAGTACACATCAGACCTGATGAGTCTTTGAGCCCAGAGGTTAATCAAGATACACAGAATTAATTCTATCTCAAATGTCATTCTTTGACTTTGACAGAAATAAACTGCCTTCTTGAATACATCATAGCTCACCAAAAGTTTGGCAACCGTGGTGGAGCCATTGAGAGCTATTAATTCCGGGGAGTTGGCTGGAAAAGGGAATCGGCCCAGACCAAAGCTGCAAGGCTAGTGCTGAGTTCCACACTTGGCGGGGTTTCCTTCGTGACCGGGCTCGGTGCCGGCTCCCTTTGTGCCGCTGATGGAATAAAGTGTTTAACACAGAATTGTTCCAGAGGATCAGGATTCAGAAGGAAAACTCGGGGTTTTGAAGGTCCCATTGTCCCCAGTTTTTTATTCTGCCTCTTTCGGAAGCTGTTTCTTTGGGATCGCCCCTCCCTATGATGTCGTCACTCTCCTCTCAATCACCAAGTCTTAGAAACCCCCGAATCGCTGTTGATTCCGATCTGCCCCTTGCTCCTAAAAGTGCCCTAATAGTTATTTTGTCAGTGTCACCTCATCATTCTGTCATCTCCTCTTTATTTCCTGTTCGTTTAGAGCCCAGTGTTCTCCAATCTAATGAAATGGTAGGAGGCATTTGGAACAGAGTGGGGATGCTTTTATGCAACGATGCGGGGAGGGGCTGCTATTAGCATTCCACGTCTGCCAAAGACGGTAGATTTCCTGCCACATTCGGGGAAGTCCCTTGCAAGGAAGAAGTGTCCAGTGCAAAATGCCACTGGCGCCCCAGTGGTCCAGAACGAAGGACCCTCTTGTGTGGGACACCTGCTGGACACCTCCTTGCCAGTCTGTGCACCTTGGTCTCTCCTGTCTCCATTGCTTTCCACACGTCATCACAAGAGATGCCAGACCACCAAACTCGTCTTCCCAGAGGAATTTTCTGCTCATTCCAAACTCCTGCTCACAAATCTTTAATGTCTCCTCATTACTTATCAGAGCAGATAAAATCCACTCCAGCATCCAAACGGACTTCCCAACATAATCCAGCTTTCAAACCCAGCGCCTCCTGCTTTTCCTCGACCCCCTGAAGCTTCAATAAATCTGAACCCAGTTTCTCTGAAACCTTCTGCCATTTTAAATCCTACCTGTTCTTCAGTGTCAGCCTTCGAGCTGCTTCTTCCATAACTTCCTGAGCCTGAAGATGGGAAGGCATTTCTAAAGTTCCTCACCCTTGATCTGCGGTCTCCCTCACCACGCCCCACCTTCTGTCCCGCGGTGAAGGGCTGTCCATGTTCCCCACTGCTCATGGCAGGGTCCTCTAACTCACTGTGATTTCAACAATTAAAGAACGGATGTAAGAACCAAATTAGCACTATGAACACACATAAAGTGTGCAGCCAGACTTTCCGGGTTTGAGCCCTCCCTGCACCCCATCTTCCTCACCCATGAAATGAGGAGGGTGGTGTGCCCGACTCCTAAGTCTGTTAAGAGGTAAAAGGAATGGCTCGGAGGAGGGCCTGGCACACAGGGCTGGCTCAGTGTTTGCTCCGGTATCTATGCACAAAACAGGACATGTGTCACGCAGCACGCAGGAGCGTGGCTCTTATTTCAGTGGAAACCACCTCTCATCGAATCGCCTCTTCCTTCGGTCGGCTCCCCTGGGCCAGTCAGTTCAATGTGCTCTGCATTCCTGTAGGTGGAGGGGACAGCGTCACTCTCCACAGCCTTTCACAGCCCTCCATGTTCACTCCAGGGCCAGATACCCTGAAACCTGCTCCTTGAGCTGTACATCGGTTCCCATTTGGTCACTAGCTGTTTCCGGGGCAAAGTGAAGTTGCCCCTCAGCTTCCTCAGAGTCCTCCCTTCTTCTCAGATCCCCCGCTCCCAGTGTGAAACCGCTGTAAGTGACAGCCTATGGAACCCCATCTGTTTCGGCATGCCGTGGGCTTCTCCTGTCGGCCTTACTGTTGGATTGCTCTTTGCCGCTGCAGTAGAGACTGGTGAGAGGAATGAAACAAACACCTGCTCGGGACGTCTGCGTCTAGCAGGACTGGATGCAGAGCCCCCAGAGACAACGTCCCCTTATTTGCCGCATAATATGACGCAAAGGACTATAGACATCCCTTGAGATTCACCACGCATGGTCATCGCCAGCCTGGGAAGCTGGTCTTCCCAGCTCCTTCCCTGGGTTTGGGAAAATGTCGTTTTCCTCCATGTCGGGGTATGAAATTAACAGCATGCTGTCTGTGTGGCCTTGAGCATGGCTTCTAAATTCCCTGGGCTCCAGATATCTGGAAAGTGGGACTCTTCATGCTGACTTCGAGGGTGTGTTGTGTTCAGTGGATAACACTTGGAGACCACGGGCCGTGTGCAGGCGTCATCTCTGTGGTCCTCACGGCAGCCCTGCGAAGGAGGCCCAAGTGTTCCCACCGGTGTTTCAGGCTAGGGAAGTTAGGAAACTGCAAAAGATCACACAGTTAGCCAATTGCAGAACTTTAATGGTACACTGCATCTCCGAAGGTTATAGAAAATGTGGGGAAAGTACCTTTTATGTTGTTGTATCCATGGTCTGTTGCCACAGTAATGCTAAATGGCAAAGAAGCACAACACCTCAGTAAATATTTGTTTTTGTTCACGAGTCTGTGGGTTGGCTGGGGGGTTCTACTAATCTGGGCTGAGCTTGGCTGATCTCAGCTTGGCTTGTCATGGATCTGCTGGGGTGTTGGCTGAAGGCTGGCCGCTCTGGGATGGCCTTGGCTGGGTCACCCGTCTGTTTCACATGATCTCTGAAGCTGCAGCAGGCTAGCCCAGCTGCGTTCTCCTGGCAGAGACAGGGTCCGAAAGAGAGAGGACCGAAACAAGCAAGGCCACTTGAGAACTGCGCAAATCACCCACTGCGTTTTATTGGCCGAAGCCACAGGTACGGTCCTGATTCAAGAGCTGCGGAAATAGTGGCTTGGCCAAAAAGTCTGTTTAGTTTTTTCCATAAAATAAAAGACACATTTTTCATTTTCACCAATGACTTTATTGAGTTGGATATTTCGAGCATGTCGGCTATCTCCTGCTATTGGCTTCTAGTGGGCAGAGGCCAGGGGTGCTGCTGAACACCTTCCAAGGCATCAGACGGCCCCACAGCAGAGAATCATTCGGCCAGAATGTCAGTAGTACCAAGAGACCTCACAAACCACTTCTGACACGTTCCATCAGTCACAGCGCCTTCTCCACGCACTGCACAAATCTTTTTGCGTTTCAGTTCTGTTTTTACCTCTCTTGAAATAATAAAGCATAATATACACCAACAGCATTGCATATTTTCTTTCATCTTCAGTATTAAAATGGCTGCACAAAAATTCACCAATTTTGATAACTTTTTTTTAAATGCACGCGGGTATGACGGCTGTCACAGTACGATCTAACAAAATTGTTTCGAATGAAGTTAAAGACAGCTAAGCACCACTAGAGCCACCACGTGGAAAAAACTAGATGAACTTTCTGGCCAGCCCAGTGCCTGGCGAGAGGAGCTGCGAAGTCCCATCGCAAAGAGCGTGGGTGTGAGCCCCGGGGCCACCAGGGGTCGGGGGCCAATGCACTTCAGCTGTTACCGTCTCCTTAAGTGCACACAGTGGTGGTACAGAGGAGGAGGTGGCAGAAACTTAGGAGAGACACTAACCAAACCCTAGACAGCTTTAAGGAGGAGGAGAGATTACCGCCATGAGCCGATTGGAAACATTGATGACCTAGGCTATTTTCTACTCTTCCCTTTTATTATCGTACAATATAATAAATTCACCCACCTAGGAACACTATTGTGTTATACATGTGTCATAACACGAGAACTTGCACGAAGTAAAACATGACATTATGTGGAGGGTGAAAATGCAGCAAGAGAAATGTAAGACCGGTTTTTATTTATAACTCACCAAACCAAACTTCCCAAACCGTCAGAGATGGAACTTCCACCCCTTTTTTAACAGCCCAGAGCTGTGTTTTACATGTTTAGGGGCAGCCTCTCCTGAGGTTGGCGGGGGTGGGGGAGCGCAAGTAAGAGCAGCCATATGAAAGAATCAGGCACGTAAAACAAAAGAAATTATAAGGGGAAAGTTTGTGTAGTTTCCAAGGTGCCCCCCTGCTAAACCTGAGGTATTTAAGGATTGTACATGAAAACAGCTTGTGAGGAATGGGCTGTACATGTGGCAAAAGGCTATTGATTTGTTCACCACCAGGGGGTCAAACAGTGAAACGAGGTAGCCTCTTTCTAACTCCTGGTGTTGTCTGAGGACCTCAGCATCCCTATCACCTGGGACTTAGGTAGACACTCGTGCTCCCCAGCCCCACCCCAGACCTCCTAGGACAGAACCCCGTGATGCCCGTGGACACTCAACATTGAGAAGAACAGTTGTAACAAGGTCATACTGCTTTTTGGAGGCAGAAAATCCTAGTCCTACTCCTTGGGCAAGCCAGCTTTCCAAGCCTTGGTTTCTTTATAATGATGCCCACCTATGTCACAGTTTGTGGCGGAGAGGACTGAGATAATGTCACTGCGGTGAGGTACGCATATAAGATATAAGATGAGAAACAGGTGCATGGTCCTGATGTCCATGCGGAACAGCACTGGTATGAAATGTGGCAGTTTGGCACTCAAGCCCGCATAATTTTTAAAGGGAAGCAGATACTAATTTGCATGGGATTTTCTTCCCACATATGTCAGGCATTCTCAGCCCTGCTGTTTATTAGGGTCACCTGGGAAGTTATTTAAATTACTGATGCCCACACCCCACCAGCTGAGATTCGGATTATTTGCCTGGGGCAGGGCCCCACAGCTTGGATTGTTTAAAAGCTCCAAGGGCAGTTTGGTGAGCAACAGAGCCTGAGAAGTTCTGACCGCAGGGTGTCAGGGGCTGTGTCTGAGGAAGTGGCACTCAGCTCTGTCTTCTGTCCCCTGCCACAGTGTTCCACCACGTGTGGGCTGGGGGCCTCCTGGAGACGTGTGGAGTGCAGCACCCAGGTGGACGCCGACTGCGCGGCCATTCAGAGGCCCGACCCTGCCAAGAGATGCCACCTCCGTCCGTGTGCCAGCTGGAGAGTGGGCAACTGGAGCAAGGTAACTTCCCAGGCTCAGTGGTGTGAAGGGGGCTGGGGGATCCTCTATAAGCATTTGCTAAGTAAGTAAGTAAGCTTCTTGCCTCCCTTCCTACCTCCCTTCTGCCTCACTTCTTTGGTAAAAGAGTGGATGAGTCCATCATAGGCATGACCGCAGACCTACTACTCTCGTGTACGATAGTCTTAGAACAAGTACAGAGATTTTCTTAACCCACCTGTTCTTATCCGCCTGTCCTTTCCCTTGCCAGACAACCTGGGGGAGGAGGGAGTTAAATTTGCGTAACTAATTGCTTGTCCAGGATGCAATGCTATTTCTAAATTACTTAAGTTTAGCATTAGAATGAATGAGTATACATGATCACGTGTATAATTAAATCATGGCTCAGCAGGTGCTCACGAAGCAAGCACTACCTCGAATCTGCCAGACTCGGAATAAAAGAAAGCTGAGCCATGAAGAAGAATTTGGTCTTTAAAGTGTATTGCCTGTACCGATCTTTTTCTGTGGTTTTATTGTCCTTGCTAATTGGGCCGTGGTTACTCGTTTCATTGTGCTGTCTGCCAAGTGCCTGTGAAGGCTGCATTGGTTTTAGGATTAGCTAGCCTTGGTGCTTTGGGGCACTCACTGACCAGGCCCAGCAGGCCTGTCCCCCTGGATGGGGTGGAGCCGGCCCTGGGGGAGTCACCCAGGCTGTAAGACGCTGGTCAGTGGTGGGTTGAGGCAGCTCAGGGGTGGGAGCATGCATACACCCGTTTGCCAAGCAAGCCCGACCCAGGGTGCCCGTCAGGCCCCTGCCTTCTCTCTGGGCAGCCGGTCTCCCTGCCCAGCCTTGACACAGAAGGGAAAAGCAGTTGCTACCCAGAAGTCTGGCGGGGCTGGAGTCCTCATCTAGGGAGAGCTTGTGTCCCCCGACAAGCAGCGCTGCGAGGTGTCTCCCAGGACATCTCTGGTTCCCGTGGCGGCCTTATGTGACAGACAGAGTGTGGGATGGTGTGTATCTGCTCTAGGCTGCATTTCCCAGGGCGAGGCTCTGATCTTGGGGAGGAGAGGGGAAATGGGACGGCTCCCTGAGAAAATGACTGGGCTTTCCTTTGCCCCCCGTCCCCCTCCAACCTCCCTTTCTCTGTTGGCCACTATTGTTCTTTCAGGGGCGAAGGCTGGTTCTCGCTTCTTTCTCTGCCAAAGCATAACAAATGCAGTGGCCAACATGGACTAGATGCTTGGCTACAAATTCTCTTCGATATCCAGAAGAAATCACCAGAAACCTCTTCTATCTCTGAGCAACGCCTAAAGGCCCACTTTCCCATCACCAGGACTAATTTTTCCTGTGGAAATGACATGGCTTATGAAGAGGGCAGATGCGTGAAATAGCTCACGCTTTGCCGAGGTTGCTCCAGTTAAAACCCCAGAAACTCTAGCTGGTGTAACACCCTGAGAGAGAGGCCTGGAAGCCCTCCTCTGGGGCCCGACCCCCTACGGAAAGCCGTGCTCAGCCCATGCGTCCCTTCCCTGGGTCTCCGGTCTCCTCTCCCTTGTGGCTGGGAGGGTGGCAGGTGCTATCAAACCCCCACACACCCCTGGTGGTTCTGTGGGAGATCTGACCCGCTGTCAGGTTCTGCCAGAGTGTGGTCACCGCCACAGCTGAAATCTAACCCCTGAAGTTACTCAGTCCTATCAGGAAAGAAAATGTCTTCCTTTTTATTTTCAGGAAAAAAGATAAACCTCATGTCAGGGATACTGTTTAACTACTAATAGTAGTCAATTGTGCCGACATTTGTTTTTTCTGACTCTCATTATGGATGTTGCATACATGACTCTTTGCTTCCTGGAAATGTCCGTGTAGATTCTACCTTAAATGTTGATGATGGAGAGAGGCTCTGTTTCGACTCCCACATTACTAACCAGCTCATAAGGACGTCTGAAGTACGGATCATGCATAGGGAAGATTCGAGGGCCTTCTTAGTTTCACTCCCATCAGGGTTTGTAAGCTCACTCAGAGGCAAACCTCCAAAACCTAGAGGAGGAAAGTGGACTCCTGGCTTTGCCTTAAATATCCAAAGAGTTTAGTAAGTTGACAAGTTTGCCTTTAAAAATTTTTTTTCTCTAATCCTCACTTGAGGATATGTTCACTGATGAGAGAGAGAGAGAGAGAAAAATCAATAGGAGAGAAACATTAATCGATTGCTTCCTGTATGTGCCCTGACCAGGGATCGAACCTGCAACCTGTTGGTTTATGGGACAATGCTCCAACCAACTGAGCCATCCAGCCGGGGCACAGGTTTAACAGGGCAAGCTGCAGCCTCGTGCAAACCCACCATGTCACACCCGGGGACTGCAGGTTACGCCCCAGTGGCTCCCCACTGCAGTCCGAGTTGCAGCTGTTTTACTGGTTTGTGTCTCTAGCACCACTCGGGTCCTTGCTGAAAAGCCTGCTACAACGGCTGCTGGCGTTTTCTCATATGTGACACTAGAATGAGACTTCGCATTCACGTCCCTAGCTTTACAATGAGTGGTAGTTTTTTTCAGAATGACTTGCTCCCTCTTGATGCGTTAATTGGTCCAGAACCAACTCAAGGCCGTAGTCCTCAGGTTTGTCCCAGAGACACGCTTGGGAAAAAGTAGTTCTGTGGAACTGAATCCCAGAAGCAGAGCTGGGCTGCGGATCCAACACTTCTGGGTTGGCGCCCCCCACCCCCAACGCGGTCACTGACCAGCATGTGACATTGGTCCACTCCTCTAACCTCTTAGGAGCTTTAGCTTACTCGCCTCTGAAAAGCGAAAGGGAGAGTGGTGCCTCTACCTCACAGGGTCGTTCAAAGGATCCAGAGGGAGACTGTGAAACAACTGTCAGTGGTAAAGACTGTTCAGATGAAACCCCGGGCAAACTGGCTCCCCGGAAAGATTGGGACAGGGTCTTACATGGTTACTGACCTCTGTCTTCCAGGGGCAGAAGGCCTGTGCACAGGCGACAGTGGAGTAAGTCCTGTCCACCGAGTGACTGACTGGCTCAAGCAGGTGTCCTCCCCAGCCCCAAGCAGACCAGGTGCTCAAAGTGCCCCTGAACTTTGGGGGACTTGACCTACCTTGGGCCCTGGCATTTGCCAAATACCACCACGCACCCAACCTTACACAGGAGCTTTAGAAAAACAATTGAATTTTCACCTACTACAGAACATTCTTTATAATTCCTTTTGTTTTGAGAAAACAAAAGCTTGGAGTGTTTATATCACCAACACTTGATCACGAGGCTGGTTGTAAATACTCTCAGGTTAAGAAACCATCACCGGGGGGATGAGTCATCGATTTAATTACAGCTTTTCAGAAAGAAAGGAAAGACTGCACAGTAAAGGTGTACATCAGCTGTGAGACACGTGGCAATTCAGAACTGACATGTGTCTGAAAAAATGCGACTCCTGTGGTGGAAGAAGTGCAGTGAGTGACACAGACGAGCTTGAAAACCCCTCAGTCAGGTCGACGCCAAAGCCGCGTGTCGCTGTCGCTCACGGCTCCCACGCTCCCTGATGGAACATTTTGCCTGAATCTTCTGAAGTTTTGTAAACCGGTGGCTTGACAATCCCTTTATTATCTTCCTGAGAATGAGTTCTGCCCTCAGGTTAAGTCTAAGAGGTTGTGATTATTTCTGAAATGAATTAGAAATACATTCACATTTTTCTCTTGGAATGGTCTGTCTTCCCACCTTGGTAATGTTGCTATTTTATTTTAGTGGTGGTTGACTTTATTTTCTGTAGCTCTGCTGGAAAATAGGGAAAGTGGCACTTTTCCTTATGACCTTGACTTTCATGTGTTTGCTACTCTATTTGCACATATTGCCAGTCTTTCTGTCTGATGCTACTCCTTATCTCCATGTTTATTGGATTTTACAGATAGTTGATGGCAGAGCTACACTGTTTTAGATGTGAATTTATACAAATGAATTAAATAGGGAGAAAGCCACTGTCCAGCTAAATACAAACAGTCCCCAGCTTTTATACATAACATGTTCCCGGGCACATGAAGTCCAATGTGCAAAAGTCAAAGTATAGAGTTGTAGGTTCTGGGGGAGCCTCCGTCCCCAGAAAGCAAAAGTCGAGCTGCAGGAAGGTGGCTCACATATTGAAAATCACTGCATTTATTTTACTCTTGATATAATTTGTTGTGTGTCTGAGCTATCATCCTGCCTTGTCACCCCCGAAGGTTTCAGATTGAGGGGTCCCTAAAGAGGAATGCCAATTGAATAGAAGCCTTTGGGACCCTAGGAAGCATGAGGGCTGGGGTCCAGACCAGGAGGCCCCCCGTGGTGGCTCCCAGCGCTCCCGAGCACGGTCTGTGCCCCCTTCTGCTCTCACGTTCTGATCAACTCACTGCTCCTCAACAAGCCTTTCGTTCCGCAGCACCATGCGTCTGTGCGTGCCCTTCTGTCCACCTTGAGCGTCCCCCACCCTATTTTGCCAGCCGAGTGGGCATCTACTCATGAGATTCAGCTCAAGCCTTGGCTCCTTTATTCAAGCCCTTCCGGACCTCGTCAGGGAAATTGACCACCTCCTCCTTTGTGCCCTCACTGGATCACGGACAGCTCGTGGCCTAAA
>PVKM010033538.1:0-15945 GCA_004027735.1 Carollia perspicillata
AACATTATTATTCTTTGACCAAACCCTGGAATAAGAGAAATCTTTTAACAAATGGAAATGTAGAAAACATTGTTTCATGCAGAGGTAATTATAGGAGGAAATGCATGAATATGGGGAAGTAGGAGATATATTTATTTTTCACAAAGGTTATAAATAGTAGTGGATTCTATGAACGGAAAATGTTTTGGATCACATTTTGAAACACTCTGGGGAGTTTTCTCTATTGGATCAAAGGATTTTGACCAGAGACTTGTTGTAGAGAGATCAGTCTGTATATGGGGCTCTAAAGGATGAATTAGAGCAGGAAAAACAACGATGTTGGCAAGCCAATAATAAAGCCTTTAAAAAAGTCTTTATAAAGTGAGTGGTACAGCAAAGCCAATTTAGGAGGGTGGTGATGGGAGAAGAAAAAAAAAACAAAGGAAAGGCATACAAAAACAAATAATTTAACAACTGATAGGAAAATAAAGGGTTAGAAGATATAGTAAAAAGGATTGTGTGCTTTCATTTTTAACTGGTAAATGGAAAATCATTTAGCAAAGACGGTCACGGTTAGGTCACGGCATAACATTTATTTTGGTGCCAGTGTGCTCATCTAGGTGAAAATATTCACAAATTGAAAACTGAGATTGAGAACTGCCTGATTTGGATGCAGGATCATGACGATCAACACATATGCATGACAGTATCTTTTCAAACCCACAGCCCAATGGCCCAGGTCACAAACAAAATCACTTCATTCACAAAAGTACATCATTTCCTAAAATAGACCAATTTTTCTCAATTATCGACAGGAGGCTTTGTTTCTCTTTTTCCATCTCACAGTTTGCTCTCGGGCAGCTGAGAAGATTGACTGATTTGGAACATTAGCAGTTTTCCCTGGTTATTGCTTTAAATAGAGCCTTGACTTTGGTTAGCTTGCATTCTCTCTGGGCAACAACTCTACCTAACCTTACCTGTAGACTGCTGCAATAGAACCAAACTTCAGCCAGAACGTCTAATTCTTCTCTCCCCCTCTCTTCCTCATTTCGGACCCTACGCCATCCAGCTTTACAAATAGAAGTGCAGTACTAGACAGGAGATAAGGAGCAGTTAGGCCTAAAATATTCACGCATTTAGAAACCCTCTCACAGAAGGAATTACTGACGCTGAGTCATAGATGACGGTTAGGAATTGCATTGGGTCCCCTGCCAAGAAAACATATAGAAGTCCTAACTCCCAGAAACCGTGACCATGGCCTTCTTTGAAAATAAGTTCTATACAGATACAGTTAAGATGAGGTCATATTAGTTTTAGGGCAGGCCCTACTGGAATGGAATACAGATCATGGGTCCCCTGAAAAGAGGGGAACCCCCCAATTTGACAAAAAAAAAAGGCAGTAGGTGGGAAGGAATGACCACAGGGCAGAAAGTACAGCACTGGAGGATCATTGTGTAACCAAGACAGATTAACAGCCCCTGCCTTCCTGAACGGAGGAGCTGCAGAAGGAGGCTGTTACCTGGGGCACATTATGTACGTGACTGCGAGAATGTGCACCAGCAGACTGACTCCTAACATAGCTCCGGGTAGCTCATATAGCGCCTTTGTGAGTCTCAGGGGCTGGATGTCCACCTAGGATGGACAGATGCATGCGTGCTGGCATGTGGTTGGGAAACTTGCCCTGACTAGAGATGGCAGCTGAAAGAGGGTCAAAGATGCTAAGGAGTTGACAAAAATGGTGGACACAAATGTACCATAGGAAGAGCCAGATGTTTGGCTGTGCAGGAAGTTCTGAGCTGAGCATTTAAAATTGAAATGCACCAAGAAACATGAGGTCTCTCTGCAGGTTGGTCAGTCTCTGTGCATCTGTCTGTAAAATTGGAGGTCTGGAGGCGTGTTGGAAACATCCTCAGTGCCCCTCTTGTAGAGAAGACAGCAATGGAGCTGGCAGCGCCACAGGAGACCTCCCTGGCCAAGCACCCAGACATGTGGGAGATGCTTGGAGCTGAACTGTGACCAGGAATGCTGAGCTACAGATTTCTGAATGTCTGAAGGACAGTATTCTGAGTGGCCTTTTCTGGCAGTGGTCTGGCTAGGCAGAGGGAGGAAGGATTATTTGTTTTTGGGATATTTTAAGGGGAATGGGACAGTAGAAATCTGCCATTATTCTATATCTGTATAACCTTGAAATAATCAGGCCCTTTCCTTTTTCCACCAAACTCTCATCTCGAGAGTCTTGCTTCGTGGTGGCAGGTGATGGAATCCCGCCATTGTTCTAGAACACCATTGGCTGGTTCTGTAATCCTACTCCAGTAACGGTTGCCCTTATAACAAGAGGGAAATCTGCACCCAGACGCACAGGTGGGAAAGCCATGCGAAGATAGAGGCAGACACTGAGTGATGCATCTGTCCACATGCCAAGGAATGACCAGGTTCAGCAGCAACAACCAGAAGCTGGACGTGGCCAGGAGGGATCCCTCCTCTAGAATCTTAAGGAAACCATGGTTCTGCCAACAACTGGATTAAGGACTTCCAGCCTCCAAATCTGCGTGAGAACAAATTTCGATTGTTTTAAGCGACCCAGTGTTTTGTTGTTGTTGTTGTTAAGGCGGCTAGAGAAATACGGCCACCGAAAGGCACTGTACTATTGTGAAATTCCCACACGTGTATGCCACATTATCACCAAGTATTTCATAATTATTTCGTAATGTCGCTGTAAAAGAACTTCTGCGCTTTTCTTTTTTCTTTTCTTTTTCTTTTTTTTTTGTCTTCCCTACTTCATCCTGACGTCCTGTTAGCTTAGGTAGCTAGTCACTTTTTAACAAAAGAGAAGGGAGCACAACTGGCTAGGCCTGACTAGGTCAGGAAACTACCGCTTCACAGACACCCCGGAGGACAACCACATTCTCTGCCAGAAGGATGCTAATCCCCAAACAGGCAGGAAAGAGGGCTTTCCGATACCCAGAGGGAACAACCTTCCCTTGAGCCACATGTAGGAGGAGCCAGAATGGTAATCATAAATGGTAGGGTTATGGCCTGGGATAATCCGGGAAAATGACTGTATACGTAAGGGCAGGAAACCCTGGACGATCCTGGAAAAGCATGAGATCAGAGGAGGGCCCCGCATGGCTCCGGGAGAGACCAGGGAACAGGTCGGACAGTTTGAAAGACAGCCAGCTTGTTTTTGAAACCAAGAAAATATGTGGAGGTTTGGCAGGGACCCCCGGGCAGCGGCTGCTAGAGCCTGCCTGCCCTCTACCTCCCTCTCCCCGGCGCCGCGTTATTCCTTTTCACCGCAGTAAATCTTGCCACTGCACTTCGACTTGGCCTAGGCGTGCGTCTCTGACATTCTCGTCTCGTGGTACATCACATGAGCCCCTTTTCTCCGGTCGCCGTCTCATTTAGTGCCGCCTGCGTGTTCATTTATTCAGTCCTTTAAACTTCAAGTTGCGCGTGTTTTTAAAGGCTTTTAAACATTGGCGTTGTGATTCTGATACATTTATGTATTTTAACAATGGTCGAGAGATAGTATACATGATATATGACTTAAATAGTGTTTTTAGGACTGCATTCCCAACCACATATTGTGAATGGAATGAAATGGCCCTCTTCGAGCAGCTTCTCTGCTCTCTGGACTTTGCGATGTGTGCATCGCCTTCAAAATCTGAAAAGAAGAGGATACTTCGATGATACAGCAAAACGGAGATATTAAGATGATTTTTTTCTGCAAGACGAAGCACAATTTTCTTTTTGCAGTAAAGGTATAGGTTAGAAATGGGGACTGATACTGTGATATTTTCACCTAAGGAAATGATAAAAACAAATCAAAAAGTTGTCGAGGAGAAACTCGCTCTGTAATAAAATCAACACAGGCAAATAGCTTTACTTTATTTAGGGCATAAAGCAAATAGATTGATTTTCTGATCCTCAGTATCTGTAGTAGCTTCTGAAGGGGATTCTTCAGCTCCAATATTTAAGGACATAACAGGAACAGGGGGGTGTATGTGTCCGTGGTAAGGACGGCTTCAAGGAAGATGAAGCCTGGTCCTTGCTTTGATGAGACTCCCAAGTCAGAGGCGTTTTCTGGTGTGAGTTAGATATTTAGAAGATATGCAACCCCTAAAATAAGACAAATGTCTCAAAGAAAAAGGTAATTCTAAATCCAAGAACATGAAGTGACTAATTTGATTTTTACCTTCTCTAAAAATACAACCTCGTCTGCTGCCATATGGCATTTATGAGATATCATTATTTGGAAAGAATATAACATTATTTTAATTACATATTTTATTCTTGAATTTATACCCAACAGAAACATTAATGCAAGATTAAATATATTCACATAAATGCAAATGATTTAGTGAATATTTATTGAGTGTTGTATTCTAGGCACGTTTCTTCTATGTGCTTGGACTATACAAAAGAACAAACAGGCATAAAAGTACTTGCCAATAGGCAATAGTGTATATACAAAATCAATATATAGAAAACTTATGAAGGTTAAACATTCAATGGTTAGAGAGAACAAAATAAATGGGATTTTAATCTCTGGATGACATTGGGTTTTAAATAGGGGAGGTCAGAGTTTTCCTTGAGAAAATAACAGCAAAGGAAAGTATCTGTTAGGCATATGGGGAGGTCTAATTGAAGTAAAAGAAGCTGCACTAATTTTTTAAAATATCCTAAATGAGGGAGGAAGGGGTGGAACCATTTGGAAAATGTGTTAAGCTGTCAATGTGAGGATACAAACTAGCACGTTTGTGAAGGCATTTAATCTATCTCTAGGCGTACCAGTTAGTCTACAGAATTAAAACATTAGACACGGTTTTATTAGAAACAGAAAACACATTACTTCACAAGTGATTGCACTCCCTTCGAGGTATTTGAGTGCAGAATTTAATTTATCACAATTAGATAATCAATAGTCTCTGCCCCTGAAGTATTATCATGCAGAAAATACAGGCATTCCCTTTGCAAGAAATTCACTCAGTGCGATTGTTTGATTTAATGATTTCCCCTCCAATGTCCAGCATTCTAAAAAGTAAAGTAAATATAAAAGATAAAGGATTTCAGTTATTAATGGATGCAATAATAAACAAAATTGCATTAAAATGTTGAAAATAATGTTTCATATAAAAATATGTAAAGGTCTTTTGACACACTAATCATTTAACAATCGTTTTAGGACTTTTAATTTCTAAGGCAATTAGGTGTGTAGGGACAAAAGTAGGATTAAGACAAGCAATTTATGTTGCCAAGTACATATTTTAGTGGAGCATGAATTTTGCTGTAGATATAAACCATATGCGCAGCATAAACCCTATGTACAGTATAAACTACAGGATCCAGGGTGGGAGGTGGGGATGGCTGGGGTGGGGGGAATTGCAGGGGGGAAATGGAGACAACTGTACTTGACCAACAACAAAAAATAAATAAGTAAATAAACCGTAAAAACCAAAGTCCATAATATAACCACATAGAGTATCTAAAAACAGCAAGTACCTCATAACAAATTAATACCTTATGTGTGTATCACTACTTTGTTTAATGAACAACTTTATAATATAATCCATACAACATTATATTAGATTCGGGTGTATAACAGAGTGATTTGACATTGATCTACACTACTACGTGATCACCATGGTCAGTCTAGTGTCCGTCTGGCAATGTACAAAGTTATCATGATACTGACTGTATTACCTGTGCTGCACAGTTTATCTCTGTGACTTGATTTATTTCTGGATAAAGAAGATGTAGTATTGTATAAACATTCAATATGTATACTAGTGTATTGGAATATTACTCGGCAATAAAAAGCACATGTGTTTTTATGAACTCTGAAGTCCACATCCGGTCTTTGAGAAACACGGGGCCATTTAGTTCCACAGATGTGAGTCTAAAGGACACACAATTGTATCTCGATTTGAACGCTGTTTCTCTCTTCATTTCTCCTCCCTCCTTCCCTCCCCTCCTCCCTCCCTCTCTATCTTCATCTTCTCCTTCCCCTTCCCCTTCTCCTCCTCCTCCTCCTCCTTCTCTCTCTTTCTGGAAATGGGACCATAATTACTAATATTAGTATATTATACCTTGGAAGAGTTCTTAAGGGTCATCTGATTTCCTTTCATAAAATTTTCATAAACTTTGACCTAGACATTAGGCAGATTTGGGGAAAATGTAAATGGTTATCTTATGGAATGGCTACTTTGCCACCTTCACAACTTGTTATGAAATTCAATAATATATTCCTTTTTTAAAATTTTCAATGGAAAATATTGTTTTACCTCCCACTTCTAATAGGATCTTCTACTACACACCATTTACTACATGATTTTACATTTTCTAAATTGATTCTTTCCTTATCGTATGCCACATACCCTTTGCTCTTTAATCATCTTTTACTTCTCTGATAGATGCTCTATTGCAAATAAAAGTAGTCTCTCACATTTTTCTTTTTTTTTAATTCTGAAGTTACATTTAACAGATAGACACAGTGTTCCTCTGTCTTGTATTGCTAAAGTTAAGGCACTGGATATATTTACAAAACTTACTCCTGCATACTGATACACTTAACTAAAAGATACAACAGATTAACTTATCGAAAATAAGTTTTATAATGCCCATTGCCACAATGAAGCAGTAAAATATAACCTGATCAGGGTAAGGGAAAGTTAGCTGACCAGTATAATTATGAAATTTCAAACTGTTAAAAAATAATTCATCTTAGTAAGATGAGAGGTATACAAAGAATAGACAGTACTATTTTGAAAATACCATTGAAAAATAAAATTTATTTTCTAGAAGTGAAAACTGCAATTAGTTGACCAAAGTATATTTCACAAAATGGTATTCTGTTTTTATCAATATATTAGGCTTTTCATTCCCCCAAATAAAAATGTTTCTTATAAGAAAGAATGCCACCATGTAATGAAATGTGTCTTCTCGGTTAGGTCCTCATTTCAATGGCCTGCCCTCGGTAATAATGGCTTAACTATTACAATTATGGTGAAGTGTGCTGAATTTTGTTCAGCTCTTTATTTAAGTCTTTTCTGAAAGATGTATTATGAAATATATAGTAGTATGAGAAATTCATGAATTATATGACACATTTTTCCAGGTAATTCGTGACATTAAATTTGTTCTGATGAGTCTCTTTTATTTTTATTATGCTCTTGTGAGAGGAAATAAAAATAGCGGTACCATTTAAGAAGGCTATTAACACAGCGGTACAATCTGATTACCAAATTGGGTTCTGGGATCAGATAGAAATATATTAAAAGCTGCCTTTCAATTTTCTTATCTCTAAAATGTACAATAATAATAATGCAACTTATTTATAAGAATGTCTTGAAGATTTAATCAAGTAATGAAAGTTCTTATCTCAGTAAATGGCTCACAAGGCTAAAAAATTTAATGAATGATATGTTTTCATTTCTATTATTAATGATAAGAATTATTTAAACATCATCTTCTTAATTCTTCTTTGTCCTTATTGGAGATCGGTTTGCCTCATTAGAATAGGTAACTGTTGATTGGAAGATAATATTCCTTTTCTTACCATGGGACGGCCTGTCATGTTTAAAATGTGCTCTGGAAGTGAGATGCAAGGGATGAAAAGTCTTCCCTTAGGCCAAGGAGGGAATGGGGGGCTGTGTTTACACAGTAAACGTGTGCTTTCATTTCTCTCCCATAGTGGAACAGAGACGGAGGGCCCTGTGACAGGACGAAGGAAAATAAATGACTCCTTAGCTAGACAGCACTTATGTACAGTTGCGTTCGTCCCTGGCCCCTAGTTTAAGCCAAATCACATGGTCAACGTGTAAGCCCCAGGTTGAACAGTCTCAGGCTTGCTCACTTGCTTGCTGTCTCCCTCCCTGTTTTGTAGGAGAACCTTGCGATTGAGAGTTCAGGCCCAGAGTGTTTTTGTTGTAAATAGTGTTCTTTGTGTATTCACGCCAGAGCCTTGTGTATTTACGATTATTTTTCTTTCCTCAATCTCTGACCAAGAAGAGAACAAGGCCCTGATGAATATCAAGTGACTCGGAGATATGGATGCCAAGTCGGTCTGTGTGAAACAAGAGAGGTGAATTATTGAACGTAAATGGATCATGTCAGCAAGGAATTGTGACTGGAATATGTAACAGTTGGTACCCTTTTTCCTTTTCTGCAATCAGAAATGAAAAAATACAGATTCCTGTTCAAATTAGGCAAAAAAAAAAAAAGAAATGAAAAATACAATGATTATATTATACACTTAAAACGGGGCAATGATTACTAATCAAATAAAATCAACATCTTACTAGTATAGTCTGAATAATTAAAATGTGGCTGTTAGGTGAAACATTTTGCTTATTTACCTCTATTTGTATATAAAAATTTAAATATTGACTATATAACTCACAAGCAATTTAAATCCCATGAGTGGATAAGACATTATGCACACCATCAAATGAAATATATACTTATGTACATAAAAATACTATACTGTCCTATTAAAAAATGTTTGCCCTTATTATATTATATACAAAACAATAAAACCAAAAATTGCTCTTCTTACAAAATGCATTATAGATATACTTATTTATAGTCCATATTCATCTAGTTCTTACTAATTATGTTAATGTGTTCTCATTCATTCATTTGACAAAAAGCACATATAAGTAGCTGGTATATGTAGAATTTTTCAAGTTCCTTTAGTGATTATCTCATTTTAAAGCTCAAAGCGATAAGCACTGCTAACCCGTTTCTGGATAATTTTATACATAAAATATATTCCATCACCTAATGAAAGAATTAGTGAGAGAAAATGTATTTGAAAGTTGCTAATTTTTAGTGCATAGCAATGCTGGCTGCAGTGGTCAAGACTTCTCCATACGCTTTTTTTAATGTATGAGTTTCTACTAACACAATCGCCCAAACAATAGGAAAAGCAATTGAACGGATAATAATTACATGTCAATCCTACAAGTGATTCCTTGAAAGAGAAAATGAGCTGCCAACCCCTGCTTCCGCCGAAGTAAGAGCCTTGGGAGAATGAAATCACTGTGGTTTTCTTCCAGTCCTCGTGGATGAGAGCCTGGAGGAGGCAGGTGATAAACATTCTGAGGCATGGACACAAAATAGAGCAGCTATGGCTGTCTTGTATTTTTGCTGTTAAGAAAACACCTGAAACCTATTCTCTAACTACACTTTTGAACTGGAGATGAAGCCTTCGATGGCATAAGGGCGCCAATAAATTTCACAGGGAACTATTAATAACTATAGTCGGCATTAAGCACATTCACCTACTCGCCTTACTGTGCAGTGGAGGGAACCAGAGAAAAGAACAAGATAGTTGACATCACTGATGTATCCCTTCTTTCCTGTCAATTATATTATTTAAGTAGTCCATTATCATTCAACTTCACCTCGTACCTCTCCTGCCCACAACACACATGTCTTAAGTGTTGGCTGCCTTGGTTTAACTTCATTTGGATAGTGGACGTTTTCTAGTTAATTGAAAAGCTACTCTGCACGCCACATGTGACATAAATGACATACAGAACTCTGTGCAAGCAGACACACTGCATTCTTAAAATAGTAGGCAGACTGTTTTACTCGAGTCAATTTTTTGAGGGGGCTCAACTGGAGAATTAGTAGGTTAAAGATGCTATATGCAGAATTTTGATATTCTGTGCAATTGCTTTAATTATTCAATTCATTAGTAGAAGATGCAGGGGGCCAATACAGACCTTTGCAGAGGAGTTCTGCCCCATACAGTTTTTTGCACAGAATGTCCCATAATCTATGCTGTCCAGGAGTAGAGTCACTAGGCATATTAAGTCATTGGGCAGTTAAAATACTGCTTGTATAATTGAAAACTGAAATTAAATTGCGTTTCATTTGAATTGACTTGAAATTGAAGTCAACATATGTGGCTTTTCACTATTGTGTACAGATATTCATTCTGGTGACATATAGTAAATATGATATATGCATTACTATATCTATGTATACACTATATTATACAAATACAAATAAATAAATACATGTCATATGTTTTTATTTCAGATGTTTACATAAAATTTTAGGCATACAAAAATTTACCATATATTAGGAGTTTCTATATACACCTTACCGTATGTTAAGATTTTACATATCTGAACTACAATTTTGAAAGCCAAGCAGTTAATACTTGTATGATACACTATATTGTAGCATAGTATTGACTAAACCGAAGTCTTCATTCAACTGTCATCAAATTTTCTTTCTTTTTCTTTTTGTTCTAAAATCTGACGTAGGCTCCCATTTTGTACACAGTCATCATGTGTCCTCAGTCTCTTCCCAGCTGTGCAGGTCCTCAGTGTCCCCACGTATCGTACGACTTGGACACATGGAGAGTACTGTCTAGTTACTTACTTTGTGGAACGGCCCCATCAATAATTACACTGACTGAAGATGTGTATTTTTAGCAACAACACTGAAAAGTGCTGTTCCAGGTCAGTGGATCATGTCAGGGAAAATGGGAGGTTAATATTTCTATTATTGGTGGCATTCACTCCATGCAACTGGTTAAGATGACTATTTTAAGACTTCTTCACACCCGAAGTGAGGTTTTGATGATTCAAAAGCTTCTTGGGGGAGATAACTTGAGGATATGCTAATACTCTATTTTTTTCTCAAACTTTTGCCCCCAAATTTTACATCCATTTTTTTCAATCAGAAAAATGTATAGATATTAATTTTATTTGATGAGTTGCAATTTGATCTTATCATTATTTTTACTGTATTTTATTTTATTATTCAAGTTGTTAAGTTATTGGCCTCTAGGAATTTTATTTACATAATAACACGTAATGAAGTTATATATTTATATCATATGATGGAATATTATTTATAAAAGTCCAGTTTAAAAATTTCATATTTAGTAACACTGAACATGGTTAAGAACTAATTGATTGTGTTAAAATGAATAAATTGATATTTGAGATTTCCTAAAATATTTAAATACTGTTCCAATTTTTAAAATTCAGTCAAATGTTGAAGATATCTTTAAAAGTATCTCATTATTTTACATATGTGGAAAGTTCATCTCAGAATGAAAAAGGAAATATGAAGATGGTACAAATGCTAATTATAAGTACAAATAAGATAAATGCTTTGATCAGTATCTATAATAATATCTATATTACTTTTTCTTCCTTGTTCTCCCTCTCTTTTTTCCTTGACTGTTTTATCTTTCAATTTTGTAACTACACATATACGCATATAAGTAAATGCATAAATATTTGTTTAATATCTAAAGCTTTGGCAAAATTTTATTTTACTCAGCCTTAAGCTATATACGCTAATATTTTTAAATACTTTGTCCTTGATGCATCATTTATCTAAATGGTACCTTATTTTCTTTTCAGTAGGAACTCATAATTATTGTTTAACTTGCAGGCAACTTTAAGGGCTAAATAAAGTTTTTGCTATACTACAAAGAAATTTCTGTTTATTTTAGTCTAGCAAAAATTTTGAAGATTAAACTTCCTGACAGAATTATTATATGTCATACATTCTGGTTGGGAAAACCATAGTAAATTAGAGTAGAATTGGACATTGATATAAATATACATGGGATTTGGACAAAGCATATTGCTTTTTTGAAAGTGAAACTCACTTATGTAGCAGAATGACATTTAATACATACATAATACTAAAACCATTGATAATACTGTGATTATTGATCCCAGAATATATTGACCAACATGTGAGAAAAACACAGAACAAAAATATGTGAAAGGGATTTTACATATCAGCTGCTCAAAAACTATCATCATGTCTTCCTTTCAAATGGATATAGGTTAAATAGTGATGTGAATACTTAAAAAACTATTCAATGGTGTGACTCAAGCAGGCGTATCTAAAAAAAAACACTGACTATAGGAGCATAGACTATTGCAATATATATTTCTCTCCTGGACTGGTACAATGTTTTCAGATACAGCAGTTGGGTGCCAGGTGCCGTTATGATGCTCTTTGACCTCTGCAGTTTTAGAGCAGAAAGGATTTGGAAGTTGCCCTCAGCAACAGCAGCAAACTGCCATCTTATTTGATATCCCTTCGGTAATTGGCCTCTTTTTAGTTCTGTAAATTCAGGAGTTCTGAGGGGCCAAATATTCAATGGACATTGCTATCATCTTTAAATCCAGATGAAACTATTTTAAAATATTTTTTAATATTGCATATTTTCTTTGGTTCCAAATTATCAAAACTCCAATATTTTGCTTCTCCACATTGGCCTGGTTATCTGCCTAGAAACAGTGTAATAGTTTCCAGTCCCAATTCCAGTTTCGTCACAACTATAGTCAAAGGAATTGGGGTTCATTGCTTTTCACTCAGCAAATGATGCAATACAAATAAAACAAAACA
The DNA here is from genome assembly GCA_004027735.1 of Carollia perspicillata. Classification (NCBI taxonomy): domain Eukaryota; kingdom Metazoa; phylum Chordata; class Mammalia; order Chiroptera; family Phyllostomidae; genus Carollia; species Carollia perspicillata. The sequence goes on from PVKM010033538.1 coordinate 12,376, forward strand.
ATAACCATGAAGTAATATAGTATCAGTGGTTCAGCATATTTTCTCTCTTAACTTTATTTCTCCAATTCAGTTAGAAGTCATAAAAATTACTATACAAGTCAAAAGTCAAAAGAAATTATTTAAAATGGATCAAAATTATTACTGAAGTGATCATTTCTTTTGATAGATTCATTAAAAGTGAAAAGGAAAAGTAAATGACCTGAATAAAACTTTTCTGAAGAGTGTTCTTTATTAATTTTATTATTAAGATCTGTTTTCTTTAAGATACAATCAAAACGAGTTTAGGACTTTAAATTAAAATATTATTAAAGAGCCTTGCTAAATATTAAAACTTAAAGTTTTAAAGGGTAAGGAAATACAATTTATATATATATATATAGTCAGGAAAGATGACAACATTTTATGTCTGACACAAGAGAGAAAACTTCTGGTTAGAAGTATTGTTTGCATAAAATTCACGTCTAAACTTTGTTCTATGCTTTATGTACAACTACATGACAATCCAATTTTTGTTGTCTAGTTACCTTTATACATGCATACATATACATCTGTAACCTTTAATCAATTTGATGTTTTTGCTACCATCATTGTCAAAAATATCATAAAATATTATAAATTAAATGCATAATTAAAACATTTGCATTGTCTAATGCATACAAAAGTATATATTAATATATTTAACCTGTGAAGCATAATAATAAAATGAAATCATGGAATCACTAGCTCTGAAACCACTACTCAGCTTATGAATTATGTTATCAAAACTATGTTTTTTTCTTTTTGCACTGTTTTTTATGCAATTATTTTGCCTGTCTCAAGAGGCAACTGCTATAGTAAATTTTGTATTCGTCATTCTTTTTTTAAAATGTTTTATTTATTTATTTTTAGAGAGAGGGGAAAGGAAGGAGAAAGAGTGGGAGAGAAACATCAATGTGTGGTTGCCTCTCATGTGTCCCCTACTGAGAACCGGCCTGCAACCCAGGCATGTGCCCTGACTGGGAATCGAACTGGCAACCCTTTGCTTCACAGGCCCATGCTCAATCCACTGAGCCACACCAGACAGGACTGTATTTGTCATTCTTTTACATTTACTTATCACACACTTGTGCATTCTCACAGAATATGTTTAGCTCAGACTATTTTTATAATTTGTAAAACCTTTTTACATTTATAAAATTTTTCATGCAACATTAAATATAAAAGATGTGTTTACATTGTAGTGTCTCATTATACAGTGGTCGGTTCCCTCACTAGGCCTCTATTCAGAATGGAGTCACAGTCAATGTCAGTCCAGAAATATTCAATGGAATATTATAGAAATAATTCGTGATTTTAAATTGTGCTCCATTCTGAATAACTTGATGAACTCTGGCACTGTCCTATGTCATCCTGCCTAGATTTTGAATCGTTTCTATGTCCAGCACATCTGTGCTACCCATCTATAATCACTTAGGGGCCGTCTCGGTCATCAGGTAGACCGCCCTGGCATCACGACACTCGTGTGCAAATTTATTTTAATTAATAATGGCCCCAAAGTGCAAGAGTGGTGATGCTAGCAATTCCAACATGCCAAAGAGAGGCTGTCAAATGCTTCCTTTAAGAGAAAAGGTGAGTATAGTACAGAAAAGACATTCTGAGAAAGAGAGAGGGAGCAAGAGAGACAGAAATCACATAACTTGTGTTACAGTATATTGTTACAATTGCTTGAGTTATTATTAGTTACTGTTGTTAATCTCTCACTGTGCCTAATATCAATTACACTTAATCATTGGTAGGTATGTAGAAGAGAAACATATAAGGTTTAGTGCAGCCTGTGGTTTCAGGCATCCACCGTGGGTTTTAGGATAGGACACACTAAGCTAATCTTAGTTACCTCATTTATTTAGATGTACGTCTGGGTTCTCTCATGATATGTCTTCTGTTTTCCCATGGGAGCCTCTCAATTGTAGCACGAACTACTCAGCTCTCAGGATTTTAGATACATTTAAATATATAATCTTTTAAAATATTTTCGGCCATGGGTGGCATAACAATGCTTTAGCCAAAATGTTTGAAATTAACTTTGATAATCATTTATAGTTGATTTTTTTCGTCCTTATATCTTCACGTGTTTTCCCCTTGGATTCTCTTAACATCTGAGATGTCAAGGTTAGTATTACCAATATTTATTTTGCTTCTCTGAGACCAAATGGTCCAACTTTTTGGGTGTAAGCAAACCAATAAGGTAATTCCAAATTTGCACTCTCTAACTTCTCTGAGGTAGAAAGTAAAATTCCGTCAGATCCTTTCATTTCAGCTAAATTACACTTCTCACAGCTAGCTCTCTCTGGTGTTGAGGCCTACCGACAAGTACTTCTCGGCAGCTTTTAGATTTTGTCAAAAACACAAATCAATCAGTTTTTCCACCTAGCTGGGAAATAAGTAAAATACCCACATAGTGTGCAATTTTATTTTAATTTGTTTCATTTTTGTGAAACAATTTTAAAATATTTCTAGAAAATGGACAGGAATACCACTCATTGAACACTGACTGACTATTATGCTAACAAGACAAACTTCATAGACTATTTTAAGACCCCAAAAATGAAATTTTAAACAAAATTTTAGAAAGACCCAATTGGTTACTTTTACAGTATCTAAATGATTGTTTATTATTTCTACTCACATAAGCAATGCTGATGTTTCTCTAATAAGTGAGGAAAAAGTGAATTACTTCTCACTTGTCCCAGATTCTGGCTGTTTATAGTTATAATGGAGAGTCTTCAGTTAATTTTTTAATTACATTTTTCTCAAAGATTTTATAATTATTATACAGAAGAGTGTTAGTTAAGTTACTTTGAAAATCTTGGAACAGCAAAGTTGTCTAGAAATTTTAATTTTATTTTATCTTCATATCTCAAATTCATCTAAAATAATAAAATAATATGAATACTTACAAACATCAGAATAATATGTTTAAGTTTAAGCTTTTACTCATACTGCTTTGTCTTAGAATAAGAGGTTTAGTTTGGAAAACAATATATAAGTAAAAAATTTAAGCAATTTTTTGCTATTTCTAAAAATTTATATTTACAAACACAGCTTGTATTCTGTATTTATAAATCAGAATAAAATTCATTTGAGGCATGGCTAGTGTGGTTCAGTTGTTTTGAGCATTGCCCGGTGACTGAAAGGTGGCAGGTTTGACTCCTCGTCAGCTCACATTTCCAAGTTGCGTGTTCAGTTACCTAGTTTGGGTGCATATGATAGCCAGTCGGGATGCATACAGGAAGCAACTGATCAATGTTTCTCACGTAGATGTTTCTCTCTTTCTATTCCTTCTTCTCTAGAAGCAGTGAAAAAAAGTCCTCATGTTAGGATAAAAGTATAAAAATTTAAAAACTCATTTGATTTGTAACTCTCAGCTATTCTTATATAAAACTTTCTCCATTTGTGAAGTTGAAGATGATTACTGCAAAGCCTAACTAAAACTGTGAGGCATTGCACACGGCTGGTGTGAACCCAGCGGGTGAAAAAAGACACCTACTAAGGAGGGGTCCTGGTGGCTAACTGGACTCAGATAAAAGAAAA
>PVKM010033539.1:0-15934 GCA_004027735.1 Carollia perspicillata
GACGATTTTAGGGTGTTCCAGGTTTTGAACAGTTTCTACTGCTGTTACTGGTAACACCTGTCCTTGAGGAACCAGGTGTCTTTCTCAAGGACATATGCATGTGCTAACTCATGCCGTCCTGCTAATAATCCCATGAGGTGAGGACTACTGGGCTTTCCCCTGGGAGCATGAAGAAATGGGAGCCGTAAATTGTTAAGACACGCCCTGAGTCACACAGCTATCTGTAAGATATGGACACTCCTGGCTCCTAAGCTCCTTGCAGCCCTACCTGGGTAGCACATCCATCACCGACAAGGAGTTCCTGATGGCACAGAGCAGAAACCCAGCCCTCTGGCTCACTGGTGGTAATGGTTTACTTAGTAAGTAAATATTTGTTAGATGAATTATTATGTCCTTCCAAAACTTGTCCTTCTGCGAAAAGTATTATATGTGTGTGTTTTTAAGCACTCACTGTGTGCCTGGCACTATTTTCTGTTTACACATGTTAAGTCATTTAATCCTCACAACAAGCCTGTGTGTTAAGAATCTTTCATTTAATGGCCAGATGAGACAATGGAGGCCCAGAGAGGCTAAGTTGGTGGGCCATGGTCACACAGCTCCTGTGTTGCAAAGTTAAGATTTGAACTAAGACAGTGTGACCCCAGAATTTTCTCTTAACTCAATATGTATTGTGTCCTCTAGTTTTTTTTTTATTCAATAATATACCATAGACATCTTTCCCATTCTGTGAAAACAAGTCTACATCACATATGCTTTAAAGGAACCTCTGACCAAACAGGGACCGCCCAGGATTCATTAGTTAGCACATGAGGTCCTTGGCTCAAATAGGAGTTTCCAAACAGGAAAGCGTATGAGACAGTACAACTGTTGAGAGTCTTTCAAGAGAAATGTTTTCGAGCTCAGCATCAGTGCAGCCAATAGAAATCTCTGAGACGATGAAAACGAAACCACTGGTTTCCAGACTCCTTTTCTACTCCAGCTCTGCTGAACTTAAGGAAGGAGTTCAAGGCCGCATGTCAAGTGTAAAGGAGCTTGTTACTGAGTAAGGCCTGCAGCACAAAACAGTGTAGAAAGTCAAATCAGCGAATACGTATGAAAGGACTCTGATGGCATGTGAGATGGATGAGAGCTGATTTGACCCTTCTTGATGTTAAAATCCAGGACATTTGACGACTTTGATTAAAAGATAAAAGGGGGCCCTGGCCTGGCAGCTCAGTTGGTTAGAGCATCAACCACATATGCCAAGCTGATGGGTTTGGTCCCTGGGCAAGGCACATACACTAAGCAACCAGTGAGTTCATAAACAAGTGGAACAACAAATCGATGTTTCTCTCTCTCTCTCTCTTTCTAAAGTCAATAAATAAAAAAACTAAACTAAATTAAAATGAACTAAAAGGAAAATTATAGTCTTTAAATTTGATAAAATTCTCCCTATATATTGAAGTAAAATAATGAGAACAGAAGCTGTTTGAATTAAAATAAAATAATAAATAAATGTACATTTTGGCACAGTCTGTCTAATTAAGTATCAGAAAACAACGATCTCTTGTTTTTTAGTTTCCTACAAGGAAAGTGGAAACTAAAGCTCCTGTCGTGATTAATTCTGGCTCTGTTCACAACAAAGGGGTAAAGCTGAACCCCTCCAACCAGTGTGTGTTCTTTTCCTAAAATGTGACAGGAATATGCATTAAAAAATTAACTAGTGAAAAGTGTGGAATCAACACCAGTAAAAGATTTATTCAGCCAGAAGACAAAACAAAAAATACCTGAAGGAGGGATGCTGAGGTTTGGTGCCTGGAATGATTTTCAGAAGCCCCCTCAGAGGACGCAAACGCAGCACCAGCTGTCAGGGCCCTGGCTGGGGCGCTTGGTGTGGAGGGTTTTTTGCCATGAAGACTCAGGGTCTCCATCTCCCTGACTGCTTCTAAGCTTTCTAAGGGTCAGGAATGGGGATCATATGTGTTTAGAAACCCACAAGTCAAGGCTTGAAGCCAGACACACAGGATGGCAAACAGTCTACGCTGTGTGGACCTGAGTTAACTGGGCCGATGATTCACCCTCTGAGGCTGTAATTTCTCTTTCCTGGGAAGATACTTGTAAATTGTGTAACTCAGTGCCTGAGACATGGAGTCTTTATTTGTGATAAATATTATTAACGATGTCTTACTGTTGATAACACACACCAAGTTCTGCAGAATGAATACACCACAGTGAAGTGGACACACTTTTGATTATTTTTTAAATATTCATTGATGTTAGAGGGAGAGGAAACAAAGAGACAGACACATCAGTCCATTGCCTCCCACACATGCCCCTCCTCAAGACTGAACCTGCAGACTTTTGGTGTATGAGACAATGTTCCAACCAACTGAGCCACCCTGCCAGGGCTGGACAAGCTTCTTCGAAGCAATTCCTTTAACGATTCCCCATACTCAAGAGGTTTAAAGTATTTACGATGTCAGTGATCCCACGGGCATGTCACATTAATATGGGAGACGACACTGCACGCTGTATGGTGCTGTTCCTACCACTGAAGCGATGACATGTTTGTACAGCATGACCAGCTTCACAATACCTAGTAATCTCCTCCATGTATGGCATGATACGGTCAGTAGTGTGCACTACAGTGTGGAATACTATAATATGGCATGCAATAAATACTGTGGTCATTATACTAGCTCTGTAAGGTAGATGTCTGAGGAAATTCGGGCACAGAGGGGTTGTGTATGTGCCCCAGAAACACTGGACAAGTTTCGTGGCAGCACTGGGAGTACAGACTGTGTGTCCGACACTGAAGCAGGCTCTCCTTTTAACCTGCACTGCAGGGGCTTCTCTTGTAGTTGGCATTAACCACGTGATTACTGCTGCATTCAGGCAATTCTAGCTCTGGAATAAGTGTATTTGGTTCCTTATTGTTTTGTGACAGATGAACCAGGAATCAGGTCATAAGAGAATTAAAGACAAAATTAAGGCAGGCTTTTCCTGAATTTAAATTTCTATGTCTTGATGCAAGCATTGTCTTTTTCATTTTATCTCCCTCATTATGCTCGATGTCCTCTGGAGTGAGTCATTTAAATTGGCTACATTTCTGACAGGCTCAGCATATCCCAGGCTAGTAGCAGCGGCCACATGTACATAATGAATGGCTGCTAGTGACCTGCTGCTGTGGGGTGACCGCATGCTCTACTGCTCTGCACCACTGGCTCTCCTGGTCGAGCCCACCTGCACAAGCCCAAACTGGGAGGCTCGTATGCGGAGCTGACCCGAGTCCTCTGGGCAAGGGTTGCTCACGAAAAGATGTAATACTGAGGTCACTGCGTTCCTTCCCCACCTCTAGCCAAGTGGGAGGGGTGGCTGTGGGCTACTAGTGATGAAAAGTAATGGTTCAGGCAGGCTGGTTAAAGCACTACTTGGTTTCCCCATGAAGATGTTGACACTTGCATCAGAATGGGGTGTTCTATCCAGTCTATTTTTTGTTGCCATTGTCTCCAGAGAAAAACACAACCACCTCAACAACAACAAACATTTTCAACTATAAAACAGGCTATGGAAAGAAGAAACTTTTTATAAAACTTATATTTCAATACAGGGTTGGGCAAAAGTAAGCTTATAGTTGTTCATATGGAAAATGCAAAAATTAATAAATAATAATACAGGAATACACTCTGTTTTGCATACTCACGACTGTAAACCTAGTTTTGCCCACCCCTGTATGTTCCAACCACAGGCAGATACGAACGTTGTGGAGACTGAAGTGACTATGACTTATTTTCTCCTTTTAACAACATGAAATCAAAATTGTGAATATGAAATACCATCACTCCTCTGAACTCCAGGTAGGTCTGTATGAGAGGATTTGCAGTTTTATCCCTATTAACTTCACAGTAAATCTACTAATCCCAATAAAAACTGAGATGACCTGGTTATGATTGAGATACTGAAAGTTTTGAAAACTCTGTACATAACTAACTCAGTATGTTCATTCTTATGTTTAGAGGTCATGAAATTCTCTTCACAAACATCTCAGCCAATATACACAACAAACAATGGAAATGTTGATGCTATAAGGAAGAAAATTCAACTCACTCAGATATAATGCATTCCAAGAAGTTAGGTTTCTGAAAGTTTAATTAGCTTCTGAAATTGTTTAAGAATCCTTGAGCCCCCAAGGTATGATACCAAATGATCACATTACAAACAGTGGGGAATAATTTTAAAAATAAGAGTGAATTCACTCTTCTGGCAAGTTGGTGTCAATGTGGAGACCATCTGTAAACACAGGGAGACATCGAAGAATTGAGTCACAGAAGCAGTCCTCTTATGAGGACAAAGGGACAAATCTGGACATGCATTCATCACATTTGGGGAATTCAGTTTTTCTGAGAATGATAAAGGTTAACAATGAGGAGGTCACTGTGATAAATTTGTATATCAGAGGAATGCTCATGGAAAGATTTTCTCCATGTATTGGGCATAGTGTTGCCCACCTAGAGGCCCAGCGATGCTTATTGGAACCCAGCTGGAGCACAGGGAGCATATGTGTGGCTAACGGCTCTATATCCAGCAGCAAGCAAGTGTCCAGTGTGGTTCTTGAAGGAATTGATGTTCAGCCAACTTAAAATTCTTAGAGATTTGAAATGCTAATGACATTTTCCGATGATATTAGATTTGCAACTATTGTAAGTATAAGCAGACATGTGGAAATTGATGAAACTACCTACAATTGTACAATTTACTTAAAGAAAACCCGTGACCAGATGTTATGCTATTCATGGTCACTGAAGGAAGAAGATATCAGAATGATTAAGTTTAAACTGATTCTAGGAAATATTTAAATAAGATATGATAATAAGACAGAAGAGCTGGCCCTGATAACTTGTTTCCATGGGAACATCCATTTTTTTTCCTAGTGATATTTTAAATTAGAATACTACATATCCATCCAGGGTGGGCACCCGAAACACCACTGGGATTTTGCATGACTCCCTTGCCACGGTGCTGCTCTTCTGTTGCCATCTATGGCTCAGGGTCCGTTTTGCACTGCCTACAATGGCAACCCAAGGCTTCCCTTTCTCCTTTCACCATGGCTAAGGAAGTAGAGATAAGATTCAAGGCTGAGACTCTGCCTCAATAAGCTTCAGGAACCATTCCTGTCTTCCTTGCTTCCTCAACACTATCACCATCACATGACTGATGCTGGCTTGAAATATCAAAGCACACTTAACAAGAAATTAGGGGAGCAGCTTAGGTAGAACTAAATATTGTGACAGGACACCGTTGATCACTTAGAAATAGTTTTGAGAGCATCTTAATTACATCCCCTTAATAATCAACTGAGTAATCTGAGAAGTTGGTTTCCCTTTATCAGATCAGAGAGGAAGAGATGCCTATGAACAGTTTTAACCCGGTGCACTTGGATCAGTTAGCTATTTAGCTTACAGTCACCTTCTACTTTATCAGAATGAAAGCTACCCATTCCCTCTGTGGCCTTTAAGTGAAAAACCACTGCAGGTGTTGCGTTGACAGGGGGTTCATGAGAAGCACGGAGCAGATGTACCCTCTACTCAATTAAAGCACAGTGTGCTTGCTGGAGTCCAACACAGGTCACTGTTGGTACCAAAGTTGTCACCAAATAAAATTATTTGCTGCTAAAAATATGCTGAGTGCTTTAGCACTAAAACACTTCCTGATATTTCTCTCAGGGTGGAAGAAATGATTCCAAATGGATGCAAACCAGCTAATCACTTAGTCCACTCATAGGCATTTCCTAGACCAGTGTTTCTGAAAGTGCGGTCTCTGGACCAGCAGCATCGGCATCACCTGGGTACATACGTCGTGCCAACCCCACTCCAGATCTCCTAGATAAGAAATTCTGGAGGTGGGGCCCAGCAATCTGGGTTTTCACAAGCTTTCCAGGTATATGTAACACATGTGAAAACTGGACAACCAATGATTGGCATGTGTCTTTGATGTCAACCACTTGCAGAATCAAGACACACACAAATACTGGGTATCAAAGGGGTAGTTTGGGGATATCAAATATTGCCCATTTCCTCTAAGTTACATGACTGTTGTTACAGTTTCTCCAAGGATCTCTAAAATTCTGTTCAAGCACTCTTTCTGGTCACCTTCCCACCCTAATTTTTGTCAATCAGATTCTCAACAGCCAGCGAGGTTAGCACTTTGACAGTGAGAGCAAATGAAGACCAAAGGCATGGTTCGTATCTTACGTCTGAACGACATCTGTTGGAGGAAGCTGAGTATAGCCCATTTGTTTTCCACCAGCCACTCAACCAGAATATGCTCTGCATTTTTTTCTACCATGCAAATTAATTAAGAGAAACTTTACTAAAATGGGGTTGGCAGGTCAGAAGGCATTGCTCAAGCAGTGACAATAGAGGTCAACTGCAGAAAGGACTGTCAGTTACAGACCCCAACAGATGAAGCTTCCACAGAAAGGAATCATCAGTCACAGGCCCCAAGAGAAAAGATGTACATTGAGTCTCCTTCAGGAAGGCAATTGCCAAGCAGCTCAGCCGACAGAAAATGGTCCCCTCCTGGACTTTCCCCTTTCTTCCAATGGACTTTGGTTCTAAACAAACCCTCCAACTTCCTCCTTTTCCTCCACAAAATAAGGGTATCCTCCTTTGTGGGACTTGCCTATGCCTTGTCTATAGCTGGCTTGTCCAGATTTGTAATTCTCTGCTATTCCCTAGCCCACTTTTGCATAAAATAACTTACCATTTTATTCTAGATTCACATTATTTTAAGGTGTGAGATATATTTAACAAATTTCAAGGCATGTTTTCTTTTCACTCAAGGAGTTACGGTCTACCTGAAGCGAACGAAGCAACTGAGAGCCTCAAAATTATAAACAGGCTTCCATGTTGTTTTTTCTCCATAAGCCTAATAACATGATGGGCCAGGGGAGACCTTGGTAAAGACCCACTGAGGGACTGCCCAGGGAGATTGATATTTGAAACTGAGTAGTAAGCACCGTACAATTGGTGGATTTCATTAACATGCACAGGTATACAGAGTGAAGCTGGAGTAACTGAGAGGAAAAAGGAAGTTTAAGATGCCCATGGTGAGCTATTTTTCTTACCTCTCACCACCCATTCACACAAGAGAGATGAACCAGATCAGTCTCAAAAAGCTTCATTAATGAATCTAAGAACACTTACTCAATTTTCATGTATCAGTGTGTTGGTTTCATGGGGCTGCCATAAAAACTGACCACAATTTGGATGGCTTGAAACAAGAGAAATGTGTTTTCTCCCGTTTCTAATTGTTAGATATCCAAAGTCAAAGTGTCAGAGGCTCCCTCCAGAGGCTACAGGAGTGACCTCTTCCTGCTTCCTCCAGCTTCTGGTGGTCCAGGCAGGCACTCCTTGGCTTGTGGCTGCATCATTCTAATCACCGTCTCCATGGTCACACTGCTTCTCCTCTTCAGTCTTAGCCACGTGTGCCTCTTAAAGGACACTTGTCATTGGGTTTAGAGCTCGTATGGATAATCCAGGATGATCACCTCATTGCAGGCCCTTAACTTCATGACAACAGCCAAGATCCTTTTGCTAAGTAAGGTAACATTCACAATTTGGGAGGTTAAGATATGCAGTATCCTTTTGGGGCTATAGTTAACATAACATAAAACAGACATCTTTATCTCTCCTCCTGACAAAAGAACTTTTGTCGTAAATGTTTGTGGAGGGCCTTCCCTTTTTATATGACAAATATGTTTACTTTGGCACTCTAAAGTTAAACTTTGCCATTGTGTTTTTTATTTGCATTAGAAAAAAACTAAGAGAGAAGTGTTTTCAATAATGCTTCAAAAAAGTCCAAGAGTTTAGAGGTGTGATAAGTATGGATACAGACATTGGAAATGAAGTGTCAGAAAAGCAGATGTGGTAGATAAGAGACATTGCACTACCGGTTCCCTGTCACACATCTGTATTTCTTTTACTTATTCATATCTTCAACAAATAAGAACTGAGTATTTACATATCTGTTCAAGGTAATGGGTGAACACAGACCCAGAGTGAGACTGTGTGGGTTCAAACCCACATACTAATTTTCTGCCTTTGGGCAAATTTTCCATGTCTCAGTTTCGTTCTCTGTAAAACATGGGGTAATGAGTACTTAAATGTGGGATTGCAAAGAGAATTAAACTAATTAATAAAGCACTTAGAATGCTGGGCACAAGGGGAATAGGTCATGTTTACTAATTAATTAAATAAATGTGCAGGTTCTGTGCTAGCTTTTGGGATGAGTGAGACAAAGGAAAGGTTACATTCTAGATGGAAAGAGACTTCTTCAAAAAACAAATGCACACAATTGTGGTGCCTCAAAGGAAATGAACAAAGGCCCTGAGTTGTGGTTTGAAGGTGTGTACATTGGGGGAGGAGGGATGGTGTTTTAGATGACATGGGGAAGGGTCTGCTTCCCAGGGAAGTGACTTTTCATCTGACGACAAAGACACAAAAGTGAATCCATGCAAAAAGTGGGTGGAGGAACATTATAGGCCTTAAGGTGGTGCTTGTTGAGAAAACGAATCCTTTTATATCTCACGATGATGAATCAAAGGCAGGGGAGGAACTTCTTCCATTGAGTAGCAGGTTAAGTGTTGTCATTTGTATGTTTCAACAGAACCTAGATTTCAGGGGCTGGAAACAGGCGGGCACTTCTCCAGAGTCATAGAAAAAACATCCCATGATGAGGGAAATACTTGAATATGTATTTTATAAGCGACTAAGGCAAGACGATCGCCAAATAACCCTGAAGAGACTCCTTTCTATGCAAATAGTAGCTTCACACATGTGGAGTCTCCCAGAAGAGAACTCACACCCTTTTCAATTCACAGTAGGTTCTCTGACACTCATAAGTGGGCATAGCCCATGCGGGCTGCAGCTCCTGCTTCCTAGTAGCTCGTGGCTTGCAGCAGACACCCTCACATGATGGTTTAAAGATAGGTGAGTTTCAGGTGATCAGTCAGCACAGATCAGATTCTCCTACAAATTGTTCTTATTGTCCCCATGCCAGCTAGCAATTGAGCCAGTCTCATTGTTCCTTAACACACATGAATATACCTGAAAGGCCTTCGGCAAGTTGCTCTACATCTGCACCTCATTTTCTGATGCTGCTGTAAGTGGAAATGATAATTGCCTCTCCTTGGGCTTTGAACGGTGTCAGGCACGTAGCAAGAACCGAAAAGTGTTAAATAATTATAGCGATCATGACTTGTATCACCAGGAAGCCTCTGAATTCAAAACAAAGTAAAATTATACAAAATAAACAACAATCACAGTGGCTGGAGCAGTTCCACCCTAATTAGCAGATGATTTAGGGCACAGGTGGCAAACACTAGGTCCGCAGGCGAATCTGTCCCTCCCCCTTTTGTTATCCTGCCTGGCACCTTGTTTCTACCCAGCAGCAGTGCTGAGCTCTTGCTGAACTGTTAAGGAGCAGTTACATTTACAGTCCTAAAGTCACATTCGGCCCTTTGAAGGCAGCCGTGAGGCTGATGTGGCTGCCAGTGGAAATGAGTCTGACGCCCCTGATTTAGGGCAAGGAGTTTTTCCCAGTGTACTTCAGTTTCCTCATAGGTAAAACGAGGATGATTAAGGATGAGTTGTTTGCAGCTGTAACTGTGTAGAATTCTGTGTTTCTAAATTGCTCTGTTTCTTCAGGTCTAGGACTTTGATAATGGTCCAATGGTGTTTGCCTTGCAGGGAAAAAACTTCAGAAAAAGATTTTCTTCTATTGGTGAAACTGGAGGCCAAACAAACTTGCTTGAAAGAGTTACCCAAAGGGCTTAAGAAGCAGATGGTTCAGTGTGAGTTTCAAGTCAACGGTTTGGGAAACACCAGAAAATTTAAGGTAAAATTTGGAGATGTGAATGTTTCTGTCTGAGGATGTAAGAAGCTTTGGGGGAACTGTGATTAAAGGCAGGGTAGGACAACTGACAATTAATTACACGAATGGTGACCTAGGTGTATTTCTGGAGGAAGCCCCAACCGATGGGCACTTTTGTGTTGTTTCCTTCTTCCTTCGCTCCTTCTTCCTTCTTTCCTTCCTCTCTCCTTCCACCCTTCTTTTCTTCCTTCCTTTCCCCTTCCCTTCCTTCTGTATTTTCCCACATTTATCTTCTCCTCTCTCTCACTTCCTTGTTAGGCCACTTGCAGGCAGCTTTAGCAACCAGTGCTAATGCCCTCTGGTTCAGGGGTCCTATCTTTATCACCTGCCTGATGCATTCATAAATAAATGTCTTAGTCTGGGCTTCCTCAGCTGAAAACTAGGACTGCTGCCATTTCCCCTCCTTAACTCATATGAGTATCACACGAATGAATAGCATCAAGTAGATGTTTGAAAATATCCATTGTATTTTCATGACCCTCAGAAACAGAAGTAACTCGCACTACATCTAGTGGTGTTCTTCTGACTGGGGAAGGAGAGACTTCTTGAAGCAGAATGACCAGGCAGCCCTGTGTGAGCCTGGAGATGATGTGCATGGTCAATTGGCTTGGTTTCCTTCAGACCAGCAAGTACTTCGTGGAGGGCCTAGAGGGCCAGGCAGGTGGAGATATTCTCTGTCCCTCCCTGCCTCCTCCCTGCTTGGTCCTGCTCGGGCACAGCTGCCCAGGCCCTGCCAGACATGCTGGTGTGTTCTGGAGCCCGATTTTCAGCTCAATGAGTCATGGCTTACTTCCCAGTGGAATTTTCAGATTGAACAAAGAAATCCTGGCAGATTTGTGGATGTCTTAGTGATTGTAAGCAGCTCAAAGTTGGTTTGCATGATAAAACCTGGCAAACACAATCCTCTTTGAATGACCTGCAGAGGCTGCTGGGCCTGGACATTTATATCAGCGCTTGTCACTGTGGCCCCAAGGCACCAGCATAGCATTGTCAGGGAGCCTGTTAGGGATGCATGTTCTCAGACTACCCCTTCCACCCTGCCCCAGACCCCTGACTCAGACACTTCGAGGGGACAGCCAGCAATCACTGGCATTGGACCGGCCCTCATGAGGATTCTGCTGCACATTCCATGTCAGGGCCCCCTGTGTCAAAGCAGTCTGGATTCATCATCTCTACTGCATCCCGGCACCTGCCCCTCTCCTGGCCTAGAGAGTCCTGCCTGACCACCAGTGGTCACCTGGTAGAGCCCAGGAAGATGCTGCAGTAGGGAGCCCCTTCTCCTCAGGTTGGGTTTGATGTCCTCGCCAGGCAGTCACAGGTCCCCGGCACACACACTCACATAGTGGTGACAAAACCTACTGTGTTCTCACCGGCCTCTCCCTGACTTCCCGCCTCCCATGGCCCTTGGGCACAGCGGAGGGGCCGGCCTAGTTGTGAGCACCGGTTTTGCTGCAGGTCTGACAGCCTGCCTGGCGGAGGAAGTGATGCACGGAGATGGAGTGTGGGGAGAAAGAAGACAGAGAGGTTTTAATTTTAAAATCTAACAAATTAAAAATACTAAGAAGTTAGTCATCACATAACATTTTCTGTTAAAAAATGTCTGGATTTTTTTCCCTCGTTGGCAGAAGCAGGGAACAGTCATTTGACCCTTGGGTTTGAATCCTCTCACAAAACTGTATAGACTATCTGCGAAATGGAGATGACCTTTTTGCAGCAGTTTCGAAAGTTAGAAATAATGTATCCAGTACATAATAGGCACTAAGTTCACTAAGTGACTGGTATTATTATTCACCAGTTAGAATTTATTTACTCTATAGTTGAATGCAATTTATTTGATTCTATTTTTAAAATAGGGCTGTGGTAGTCCTAAAACCCCCAATTTCCCACAGGATTTTAAAGAAAGTGCCTTTATTTTTCAAAATAAAAATCCTCCTGTTAGGCTCTGAAAGAATGATTATGATAGAACCTGTGACTGGAATATGAATGACCTGTCACTGCCCTTGTACACTCAGATTGCAAGCATGGGTGATGGCTGTGTGTGTGTATTTCTGGGAGAGAGTAAGGGAAAGAGGGGACAGTTCTAACATGAATTTGCTTTGTTTTCTGTAAGAACCTTTTATGGAAGATATCAGCTGTGACTTATGGAAGGTGGAAACAAAATGGCAATTCTATCTCTTCCTGAGAGTTGTTAATAATCAAATGACTTCTTGCAAATGCGCTTGGCTTGAGAAAAGCTTTAGTGACCCTGCAAGCTAATCTAAGAAGGTCAGGATCATGAAATGAGTGCTGAATAAACACTCTAGGGGACTGATAATTGGCCTAACCAAAAAAAAAAAAAAAAAAAGAGAGAGAGAGAGAGAGAATTATATAGCATACTCCAAATGTAGAGTAACTTGAGTAAAAATCCCTCTGGCTTTCTAGATTCTGCTGTTAGCCTGGTGGTGCCGGCACATATGGGTGGCAGGAAGCCCTGACCAGATAGGCTCATGTACAGTCCCAGTAAGAACGTGGATTTGGGATCGTCAGTCAGTGGAGGCTGGTCTCCTGCACAGACGGTGGAGCCAGACATTCAGGTACAGATGTCATCGTCTGCTCACCGTTCATATTGACACATAGAGAGTGTGGCCCGCACAGAATACTGGCGTACAACCAATCAAATCACACAGTCCTGTTCAGGACTGAATGGCTTTTCAGGTCCCAGTTAGGACTCTGCGTAAGCCAGACCTTTTTCCGGCCTCGGGGTTCCAGTGACACCTCATTTTCATTTCACCAGTTCCCCCCTTTTGCTCCCAGTCCCTCCAGCTGCTCCCTGAGGCTGAGAGCACAAGGAACCATGAGCAGCAGTATTTTGACACTGAGTGCACGCCAGTATTTCAACAGCAAGAAACCAGATCAGCGTGAAGAATGCCGGGTGCCTTACCCCTGTGTGTAACTAGTAAGTTCTGCAAGCAGACTCCTTAAAATGAAGCTGGTTATTTAAATTATTCCTCTCCAATGGTCTGATACTCCTACCGTCTAAGGAGAGCTGACCCTGGACCTTCCTGGTCTCGCCACCCTTCTGTTTTGAATACTACACAAAAGTGGACTTGCTCAGCATGTTACCACTGGGAAAGGCATGGAAATTGGGGTTTTGATGCCTCCTGTCTCTACAGTGTAGAGGTTAAGATGTGGTTTAGTGTTGGGGATGCTTACGAAGTTCTGCAACATTGCATAACATGACCTCCAAGGGAGGGTGGAGTTTGGGGAGGAGTTTGGGGTCTTGTTAAGTGCTCTGATTCGGGGATGAAGGAAGAGAGTTTCTGTCTTTTAATTCGCTTGATATTGTCTTAGAAGAAACAACAGAAGAAATCGTGAAAAAAACATTATACACAAAAATAGTAACTTTCAGTTAATTTTGACCAGTTGTCACTCATTTTCCACAACATGCCAAATCAATCCCCAAGAAAGAAGGCCCACTGTTCGAGGCAGAATGAACATAAAAATGACAATGTCCATGTAACATTGTCTTAAGATACAGACCTTTACATCATTTTTGTCAACAAAAGACAGAGTTCATTTTGGTCAGGTTTGTTGACTGTGCACCACACCTGGCCAGCCGCACTGTTTTGTGAGGCCCATGAGCATGTTTTTTCATTGTTAAGTGGTTCAAAAGAATCACATTTTGTAAGGTATGGGAAGTGCATGGAGTTCAACCTTCCGTATCTGTAAATCGTCCACGGGAGCACAGAAAGGCCCGTCTGTTTTTGCATCGTCTGCAGTTGCTCTCACAGCGCAATGGACTTCAGCAGTTGCATCCACGCCCACGGCAGCAAACCTGCCGCGTCTCTGCTCTGGTCCTTACAGAGACAGGCTTACCTTCTTTGCTACACTCATCTTCTCTCAAGTCTTATTCATCCTGAATGGCAGAAACGGTGTCTCCCTTATTACTGCCATTCACCCAGCCCATGGCACATGTTGGTACATTGGTGAAATTCAAAGATATTTGTCAAATAATTGAACCTTGAAAACCCATTCTTTGGGCACTTTGGATGCCAGACAGATACAAAGATATACAATACACCTCCCCTGTCATTAGGTTTAAAATTAACTGGAGACATTGAACACATACATATGTGTACATTCTAAATGGACATTCATACAGTTGACTCTTGAACAATGTGGAGGTTAGGGGTGTCCATATACATAACTTTTGACTCCCCCCAAAATTAACTAGTAATAGCCTATTCTTGACCACAAGCCTTACAAATAACATGAACAGTCCATTATCATATTTTTTGTTACACTGTATCCTTACAGTAAAGTAAGATACAAAAAGAAAAATATTTTTCATAAAATCACAAAGAGAAGAAAATACATTTTTAGTATTAAGCTACATGATAGAAACTTGTACCCAGTGAAGTCAAACAGAGTTCAAATTGTCAGAGTTCAAAACCAGACCCACACATTAGTGCTGATATCTTTAGCAAGTCACCTGTCCTCCTGAACCTCAGTTTCCTCATCTATAAAATAGGAATGACGCCTACCTTTTTGGGTTTTTGTGAGGATAAAGTACGGTGATGTATGTAAAATTTCATGTCACATGAGACATGACATGGATGGCAGTCCTCGTCAAGAAGGGTTTGTGAGCAGCAAGGACAGGAGCCTGTAAAGAACCAGTTCCTGGATCCCAGAGGACAGGCTCAGGTGGAGGAAGGTGAAGCCAGGTGGCAGCACCACAGGGCCAAGTTCAGGGAAATGTGAGAAAGACACAGAAGGGGAGAAACAGCACAACGGTGGGGCCCAGCTTCAGAGTTTTGACTCTGAAAGTAATAAAACAATACAAACAGAAACAACCAGCCCCTTCTGCTTCCAGGGAATTCCTTCTCTAGGGAATGATAATGGGTCACTGGTTCAAATAAACTGAAAAGTGTGAACACAGGAGAATAAAAGTGTATATCAGTAGAGAGCTGCAAAGCCTTTCCCACAGGAAACCAGAGGTTGTAGTTCATGTTTAGAAAGTTTCCCTCCACATGCACATGTTTCCAGTGGGACTTTGAGCATCTCCACAGTTCTGGCTTCAGAGACCTGGATGCAATTGGACACATGCCTCCTGATGGTGCCAGTGGCCCAGCTGTGACCTGAAGACTATTTGGGGATCCCATGAAGCATTTCAAAAGTGCTTTCTGGAAACAACAACTTCTTGGTCCTAGAATCTGCATGCAATTCAGGAAAGAAAAATATGACCTTCAGGGTTGTTTTGCAAATCTTTCAAGCTGATCAAGAGAAACTTAGACTCTAATGCTGTTTCGTACAGGTGGCTTCATGCTCTCTGAGGTGGTCAGAGCTTGCTGATTTCTGAGGTCTGTTCATGACATCTATCACGGCATGGATATGACTCGAAAAAACATACCCAGAATGCCAAAATCACCCCACAGTCTAGTCTGACTGCAGGCTGGCAGAATGGTATTCTGATTTCCACAGTTCCTGCTGATATTTGGATATATTACAAGTATGATGTTTACCATATTTTTGTTTTTCTTTATAAAAGTAGCTTGCTGTGGCCTCAGGTTTGAAGAGGTCTGCCCGAGAGGCTTGGTTGAGGGTTACTTGGGCTCTATGGCTCCCGGTGAGTCCTTCTGCACATTGCCCCTGGCAGAACTGGTTTGGGAGCAGATACCTCTTGCACTTTGGAGGAGACTCCTGCAGCTACTGCTCTTCCCTGCCTGGCCCTGATGGATGCCTGCTGGGATGACTGCTGCTGCGACCAGTCACAGAATCCTGTCACATCAGGCCGGAGTCACCAGCACACTGACTGCAACCAACACACCAGCTCATCACTTCATTGTACAGACATGGAAACTGAGGCCTTAGAGTTTCACTCTAAAGCTGAAAATTGGCAACCTGACAAAGGTTGGGGTCTTCTGACTCACAGAAAATGTGTATTTTGATCACACTCTGCTGCCACATTTCTAAACACTCAAGTCTCCTGTTGACCTAGTATTCAACAAATAGTTCCAGGTCACAGTGGGGGGAACCCTGGCTT
>PVKM010033540.1:0-15945 GCA_004027735.1 Carollia perspicillata
AAAAACACACCTGAGATTAACAAAGTCTTTTGCTGCTAGAGCTTCTTTCAGTTGGAAGTTGCCCCCAAGTTTCAGTTGGTTTAGTCCATTCAGGCCTTCAGTAGGAAATGAAGTTAATTCATTGAAACTTACGTCTCTAAAATGTGAATGAGACACCGAATTAACTCCTAAGTGCAAATCACATAAAAACACCTGTATCTGTGTTGACATCATGAACATTAGAGCTCCAAGAGGAAGTTTACTTGTGTTAAATGATAGATCTAACATTCATCTTGCCATATTATAGAAGCTGTTACTACATCAACACAGCTTAGCATTCAGGCAAAGAGAAAAATATTGTGATAGGTCAATGTTACAACACAATTTCTGTAGACTATTCATTACTTTCCTAAGATTATTCCATAAAGTTATCAACTTACAGGTTAGTTATTGACCCAAGGTTGATGAAAGCTCTGTCATGAATTTCATGGATCAGGTTTCTACTCAGATCTCTACAATGATAAGAAATACAATGTTAATCTTTTCAAATAAACTGAAATTGCAGTTACTTTGACTACACTTTAGAGTCTGAGGAAGTCACAATATCCCTGATAACAAAGACTTTTAATCTTGTCCGACAACATTTTTATTTGCATATTGAATGCCTCCCACTCCTCAAAAATCTCTCTTGGAATATGCTCCACGTGGCAGTGATTCTACGTGGGATCTGCTGCAACACAGTTGTGAATTTTCTGCACCTTATCTATCTGGTACCAGTTCAAAAATATACATGATATGCTATAACCTTTGGTACTGTTAACTAGGTGAGGAAAAGCTCAGCTCCTGACAAAGCTGAAAATAAAAGCAGGTTTCATATTATTTGCCTTCTCAAAGGTTAGTGATAAGGCTCTGAGAGAAGACAAATAATCAATAAGCAAACAAGAGCATTCCAGAAGGTCCTCAGATAATCATTTTTTCCCCAAGCAGGAAATAAAAATCATAGCAAGAGCAGAACCTACTATAGTGAGGAACACACCCTGAGAAATTCTGGTATTACAGAAATAATAAAACAGAGAAATAATCTCCAACCACACTTAAACTGAGCCTTAAGGGAAACGTAGAGATTGGATAAATTCATTCCATGACACATCTCGGTAACAGGAGAGAGCAACAAACTTAGTTTCAAATCAAGAGAAGGCCAGTCTTTCATTGTTGCTGCTTATCAGTGCTCCAGAAGTGATGGCAGCTGGGAGCCAGCCCCCTTCCTCCTGGCGCCCAGACCCACGAGAAGCCGGTCACAGACGGGGAAAGACCCAGCAACCCAACCACCAAGAAAATGTTTTCTAGTAGAATGCATTTTTCATTTTTTAATGGGGATCTTCTGAAAAACAGGACTCAGCGTAAGTTCACTTCACCATCAAGTTCTCAAATTTATTCTGCATTAAAAAAAAAAAAGCTCACTAATTTAGTGATTTGTGTTTTCTGCACTGAAGTTCCAGGAAGGCAATGACCAGGTTTGTCTTAGTCACTTCTATATTCTCAAGTGCTTAAGAACGTAGTTAGCACAAATATACTCTCCAATATATGTGATTTTTAACATGGATGCCTCTGTTGCACACTGGCTGTATTCATCATGACAGACTCACCAGGGCAGGGGTCAACAAACTTTTTCTGTAGAAGGCCAGAGAGTAAACATTTTTCACCTCTGGGGCTCACATGGTCTCTACTGCAAGGGTTCAACTCTTTATATTTTAATTTAATTTGCATTTTACAATATTGTTGTCAATATTTACAATATTATTGCAACAGTACGGTGGCAATCAGCTTCAGATGACAAACAAAAGGGGTGTGTATGACTGTGTGACAACAAAACTTAATGTACAAAAACAGGAGGCAGGCTGGATCTGGCCCACGACTACAGTTTGCCAGCCCTAGCCTAATGGGCTGGCAAACCTCATTATCATGATCTGAAAACACACAGACTGCATCTCTCAGATTATACACATTACTTTTCTTCACTCACCAAGATACAATATCAGAAATGAGCTAAGGTAAAAAATACTGGAAAAGCATTATCTGAAAAGTACCATGTGGTAAAGTTTGAACAACAATATTTACACATAATGAATCTTCAAGTGTATCTCTTAAAATAAGAACTTTACTGACATATTTAATTTATAGCTTGACAAAAATTTTACTTGTCTCCAATAACCACAGAGAAACTTACAGTATCCTTAGGGATATGAGGCCTTGAAAAGTGCCTTCTTTGATTTGGTGGATCTGATTACGCTGCAAAGAACTAGAAGAAGAAGGAGAGGAAGAAAGAGGGGAAGAAGAAAGAGAGGAGGAAGAAGGAGGGAGGAAGGAAAAGGTGGGAAGAGAAGGAAGAGAGGGAGAAGGTGGAAGGGGAGAGGGAAAAAAGAGAAAGAATTATTTTCTATTTTGAAAAATGACATTTCTGACACTTTTTCTAAGTGTAAATACTCATTCATAACTAACACTGACCTTGTTGAGAGTCAAGGAAACTACTAGCTCCTTGTCTATAAATTGAAATGGTTAGACGAATTGGTATTCCACCCTAAATTATGCTGGGAGTGGACTACGTTATCTAAATGCCTTTATCAACCCTGCTCAGGAGTGAGAGCAGGAAGACCACACAGCGAGAAAGGCTCTAAGACCACACCAAGTACCAGGGAGGAAGGTTAGAGTTAAGGAGTGGATCAAAAATGGGAGAATTAATGCCAGTCTCTCCCACCTCCCCATCAGCTTCCCTTCGAGATGCCCTACGCAGGTACACGGTAAACACCATGCCTGGTTTCCCTCAACAGCCAGGACAAATTCTGTTTGTTTGTTTTTTATTTTTTTTTTAATATACCACCCTCCCTCCATAGTGTCTCATAGAATACGTGATAGGTAGATGTCTAATTAAACTACTTTTTGCATGAACACATTTCGTACAATTGGATATTTATTCATAGGAACATCTTAATATATGAGTCTCTAATTTATTAACATTAAAGCCGTTTATTTAAACTTGGAAATGCTTAATGGAATTAACAATACACCACAGCAAAAAGAGTCAGTCGAAGAACTTACATTTCTTCCAGCGCATGGCAACCATTAAAGCTTGGGAGCTCTTTTATATTGTTGTAAGACAAGTCCCTTAAAACAGCAGAAATTAAAATCAATGTTATGTCATCAGAAACCTAAATCGCAAGAGCTGTACTCAGAAGCACTGAGAGCAGTGCTAAGTAATAAGGAGATACGGCTCACCAAGAAAAGCAGGTATTATTTTCTAAGACTTGTAAGCTTCTAAAGCACCTAAGTGATACAAAGGGCTCGAGATTTGCAAACTTCGAGTACATAATGTTGAGTGTAGACAATATAAAATATATTTTAAAACATTGGGTATATAAAAATATAAAATTAAAAATAAGTATATGGAATGTATATAAAAATTATGTTTAAGTGATAGTGTTATAGGTTTTTAAATTTATCTTTTACAATATTGTTATTTCATTAAAAAGCGGTAAGAGGAGTGCACACTTTAAAAACAGTTATATTAAGTCAAATATCGGAACTAGTTAACTCTCAGTGAACCCCACGGAAGTTTTTCTCAGTTGTAATTATCATGTGTGCTACTCCATGACACCATTTAATTACTTGCTTAATCAATGAGTCACTTATTTTGTTTCTCTCTCTCTCCACTGAATACTTATTAACAACTTGGCCACTTAATTATTTGTTCTCGTGACACTTTTATATCCTTTTTTTGCTTTTATTTTCTCAGTCAGTTTCAAGTTTTTGGAAAGCTCCATGCTTAGCTGGTTCCTGATCTAGGAAAGATTTGGGCTCTGCTTAGGTCAGGGGTGTCCAACTCATTTTCACCGGGGGCCACATCAGCCTCGTGGTTGCCTTCAACGGGCCGAATGTAATTTTAGGTCTGTATAAATGTTACTACTCCTTAACTAGGGGCAAGGAGCTCGGAGCTGCTGCTGGGTAGAAACAAGGTGCAGGGGCGGATAGAACAGGCGGAGGACCAGATTCGGCCCATGGGCCTTGTGTTTGACACCTGGGGCTAAGGTTATGGATAACAGTAGGATATGGAGAGCTGACTCTCCTGGGGAAACTAGAATAAAAACAAGGAGTCAGGATAAAACAAACAAACAAAAGAATCAAGAAGAACCTAGTTTGGTTTTAATTTGTTCAAAGTCAAGGCACAATACGTGTGATATATATTGCTATATCCCTAATACTAAATTCAAATGCATACCAGCTACTCAGGGGCTATTAACATAATCACTCATTTCCATGAAAAGAATACGAAATATTAAATAATTTTACCTTAAAATCATCTAATGCAAATAGTTCATTAAAAAGACAACAAAGTGTATGAAGCACATAAAAGAAAAGTATGAAAAGGGAAGAAGAATCCAACTTACAAAGTCCTCAGCATCTTTTGTTCTTGGCACAAGTTACTGGAAATACTGCTTATCTTCGTACCTGTCAGGGTCCTGTGGAAAAACGTGGTTCATCTAAGAAATGACTCGAGTTGAGGCGGCACACAAAATGTTACTTTCATACAGAAAAGCAATGCTCACGTATTTGCATACAGAGTCTATGTATCCCACTGCCGGCTTACTCCCTAAAGTTAGGCATGTAGGAAAATGAATTAACTCTCCATGCTGGTATCATTTGCATAGTAATGCAGAAAAGATCGTGACACTAGACGTTAATATTGCCCAGACAACAAGCTCGATTTCTCGCAAGGACAAACAGAAAAACACTAATCTGCAGTCACAGCCTGACCACAAGCAGCTGCAAGTTTTGTCACGCCCTCTGCTCCCTCAAAACATCTGAAACCAACTTGGCATCCCATCCCCAAACCCTGTTTCTGTCTGTCTTTTCTTTCCATCAACCTGACTTAACAGGCTCAGATTTTCTCTTACTTCCTCACTTTCTCTCTTCCCATTTCGCAGTCAATCACCAATTCCTATTCTTTCTTCCTTGGTAGTGTCTCCAGCTTCTGACCTATCTCCATTTTTACTGCTACAAGGCAGATCAAAGGTGAGAAGGTGCAGAAAGGGGTGGAGGAATCTCAGGCCGCAGGGAAAGCTTCAGGATGGACTGCAGCCTGAACTCCTGTGGTTCAATATTCACTGAGCCAACTGGACCGTGCCCATGGCCTCCTCACTGTGTTTTCCCTATCCCTAGTCTTTCTTATCCTCCTCACATCCCCTGCTCCATCATCTCAACACCTCCAACTGCCTTAAGAGTCAAGTTTACTCCTTAGTTCAGCGTTCCCAACTTCTTCTTTCCTACATCTTGGCACAGAGGAAGATCAAAACACTGATGCGATACAGTGTGGCTGGAGATTCTAGCCACCTCAGGCCCCACCTGGCTGCCTTGAGGGCTTAAGTCATCAAGACCTTGGATGCATGTGCCACCCATTTACAGACCATCCATTAGGAAGCTTTGCCAAAGCCAAATGCTGAGTGTTCAAGACCTGCCATTTCAAAACTGTGACCCAAGCAATTGCCCAAGTTTTTCTGTATCATTCCCCATTCAATTCTAGATATATTTGATCATCTGGACACCACCCCTTTTACTAAATCCTGTCTTTCTCAATAAAAGACCCAGCTCTGGGAAGCCTGCCAGGGTTTCATTTTGAAGCATTTCACCTCCTCCACAAAGCCTTCTACGATAACCTACATGGATTGCTTCACTTCTGAATTCCTAGAGCACTGTTACTAATTTGACACTTGGCGATAGCTTTATATATTTTCAGGGACCTTTTCAGATCTGATCTCCACATACGAGGCAATATTCTACCTGAGCTGACTGACCCCCAACCCCTATGTCCATCTTCATGCATGATAGTCGCAACAGGAGACTGGAGGAATCAAAGACTTCATCATTACCCACAAGCTCTGGCATGCTGCTAGCAGGCCAGTGTTCCCTTGGCACAACCCCTGTGCAAAGGGCCACACTTACAGACTCTCCAGGTGGACAGTCCCGGTCAGATTGGGGAACTGCTGCACCATGCTGGCACCGCGAATGACCCTTTAAGCAATTGGGAGAGAAAAGCTAATTTAAAATAACATTTTCATAGATACTATCTGCATTCTATTTTTTAAAGTTTAAAATCATAGTACTACAAGACCTCAAAAATAAAACTGCTTTCATCTCTTGACTATACCTGAAAGTGTGATTGTATGAACCTGGACAAATGTTCATATAAATGAAAACTCTCATAAATTGTCACAATGTCCTTTGGACTTGCGCTCAAAGAAAAGAAACTAAAAGATTTTGTTTTCTGGAGTTACAATAAGAAATTCTAGTTTTCTACCAAAGCAACTGTATAAATATTCAGGTTCTTTTTAAAATTTATGTAATACTTACAAGGAATGCAGATCAGATAAATTGTAAAACGCTGAGTTCCCCACAAAAGATAGAGGATTATCATACAAATGTCTGTAAAAATAGCCAAAAAAACCCCAGTTTTAATATGTTCACAAGCACTCCAAAACTAAATCTACATTCATAAAGTCCATACATCTAAAAGCCTGAACTTTTATTCTCCACCAAGATGTTCGGCTGGCACCACACAGACAGAGCCGCCCATGATTACATATTAGAAGAAACTTTCAAAGCTACTTACATAGTCCTTAAGAGTGGATTACCATCAAATGCTCCATCAGGGATAACAGAAATAGAATTACTATGAAATAACCTAAAAAGATAGGAGGAAAATATTTTGAAATACATATGCTTTTGTAAAGTAAGTTCAAACCCAGGTATCTACTCCTGTACAGTATTATTTAGCATACAACTGATAACAACTACATGAAAACTTCAAAAATGTACAGAAACTGCATTTTTTAATCAATCTCATCTTCTTCAGGATAATTCCTTTTAAACCCGCTGCTTAGCCTACTATCAATCAGGTCCCTCATATACACTTAGCTGTACCTTCATCATCCAAGAACTTTAGACCACAAGAATCATAACATGTCCTGACCCCAAAATCTCTCTCACTATCTCCTGCATTTAGTCTTTAAGCAATCCATCTGAGAGTTTAGCTGTCAGTTCGTGATATACAATCACTGTTATGCCGTATACGCTCCTATCTCTGCCCTTGACAAATCCAACCTCTAGAATGCTCCCCTATCCTTTCATTTAAATATTTCCCTCTTTCCAAGTCCAGTCCCATTTCTTCTCTTTAGTGATGCCTTTTCCAATGACCTCAGCCTCAATGAAGTCTTTTTTCTAGAATGATTTCTTTATCCTATTCATTCGGTGGTTATTTCTACCCGGAAACTGCGGTCTGTCTGTCTTCCACGGTCAGCCTCCCCAGTGAGACTAAGACAACGAGTCCCTCCACGGCCCAGACCACGAGTCACAGCCTTTGTTTCGCCGCAGTCCAGCTCTCATTGGTCATCTGTGCTCAGAGTTGCCCACGCCAGCTAACACATTCCAGTCTGTATGATTGTGTGGGTTGGTGTGTGCGTGTGTGTGCGCGCGCGTCCCATGGTGTACGTAATGGAACAAAGATGTTTTTAAAACCTCATTGTTGGAACATTAATTTTGGAGTTCTATAGACATTAAAGCACAAAGAAAGCAAAACAATACTCACAGCTCTTTTAGGCTAGGAAGGGCTTTAATAGCCTGAGGAAATTCCCCCAAGTTATTGTAATTCAAGTCCCTAGGGGGGAAAAATGGGCAAAATATGTAAAAATATTAAAGAGTGGTCATTATTTATAAGACATTTTGGTATAAATGGGTTTTTTAAATATCACATTCTCTGGATGATGATCTTTCTTTACCAACTATATCACCATTCAAAATCCTATAGGAGTTTATTTCAATTTACATGTTAGAATACTGAACAGAAAAAAAAATCGTAATTCTTCAACGATGTTTTTAGGTCAACTTTAAAAGCTCAAAGAATTCTCAGAATCATATTACTGGTGCATTAAATAAATTACCTAAATGTCATTTCTCAAGAGAGTCATCATAAAAGAGAATTTACTAAATTATCCATTTATACGTGACAATAGCCTGCAACTGAGGTTTCCACTTGGGGTTTAGACTGGCTTCCTGAAACTCGGTCATGGGGGCGCCTGTCCTCAGGAGGGCCGCTGACCTCAGCCCAACCACCATCAGCAAGAGGACCCACGGTACACCCGAAGGAGGAGAAGAACCAGGACGAGTTCACATGACTATTGTCCTCCAGGAGAGTACCAACTGTTAGAAATATTACATTAATTGGGAGAGAGAAATGCCACAGCGAAACGTACTAAAACATCTCCATTCTAAGTATGTTTAAACTTTAATTCTTTTAACCTAAAGAGCATGTTGGAATATGATTAGTATGGGGATTTCAGAATGAGAGTAAAACCAGTATCAAATGCCCAGCTCCTTAGAGACCTGGTTCATCTTCCTTTTCTACATAGAAAAAAAAATGGCAAATAAAAATTTAACTAGGAAGAAGAGGTTCAACTGTAATATAATCGGAATGGTATACACATGGTCTAGGATCAGAAGACCCATCCGGTCTCCTGTTATACTCGTCATTTACATAGAGAAGGGGAACGGAATTTGTATCTGTCTTCTTCAAGAGCTTCAGCTTTCAAACATCCATTCATGTGCACCATCCTTTAGTTGTTCAGGCAGGGAAGTGGACTGACAGAGTACTGAAAGTCTTCTCATTAACTGAGAGTTAACCAGAAAATCCAGCTAAATGAAATACTACAAACCCCAAGTATACCAATCAGATGTTCCTCGCCCATCTAATGGGGACATACTCTGAATCAGTTAGTGCACCACAGCAGCAAATATTACAAATCTCCAAGTAAAAGCAACGACTATAAACTAAAACAACAAAAATCCAGATTCTACCCTTGATTACACATAGCTGCACAATGTCTTTTGCTCACAATGTTGCAATATGCAGTTGTAACAGCCAGAACTCCCAAAAACTTTCTCAAGTAGAAACAACAACAAAAGTATCCTAAGCAAAGTGGAAAACTTCATCATATTTAGCATATGAAAACAGAGAGAATATTGAATCTCAGTGTCAACAATTAACCAGGCACCTGAGTTCAAGGAAAAAACACACAAAAAACTTTTTCCAGAATTAATTCGATGAGGCTCAAAATCCCATAATTATCTCTCATACATTTTAACAAAACCAAAATTTCAGAAAGGTAATACAGGTTAGCAGACTAAACTGCGTTTAACATGTACTTTTGTTAAGTAATATCGAGTTCAAACTTGTGTGCCATTTTTCACCATAAACTCAGATTAGTATTGATAACTCCTATTTGATGGCAAGAATTTAGTCATATATTAAAGCAAATTGGTAATGAGCTGAACTCAAGACCTTTATTTTCTCCTTTTCCTGCAATGAAATGCAAAATTGCACCCTCAACATCACAATGTGGACATCCAAACACGAATAAACTTACAAGGTCTCCAGGTTATCTAGTCCATCAAAACAGTGTCGACCCAGGCTTTTAATTTTATTGTTATGAAGATGCCTATGGAAAAAAAAAGCATTAAAATGACTTTTAGATTACCCAAGAGCAATGATTACAATGTCTTATATGCCTAAATTTGTATGGCTTAGAGAACGGTATAGCAACAGACTGACAGCTGTTGGAGGGGAGGAGGTGGGGGGGGGGCAGGTGAAAAAGGTGAAGGGAATAAGCAAAAAGAAAAAAATTCACAGACACAGACAACAGTATGGTGATTACCAGAGGGAAAGGGGGTAGGGGACAGTGGAAGAGGGCATGGGGAATAAATGGTAGCAGGAGGAGACTTGACTTTGGGTGGTGAATACACAATACAACACACAAGTGACACATTGTAGAACCGTACACCTGAAACCTATATAAGTTTTTAAGCAATGTCACCCCGATAAATGCAATAAAAATTTTTAATAAAGAAATAATATAGCTAAACATCTCAACACTTGACTAATGAAAAACAAATAGCACTGGATAGTTATCTTGATATACACTTCACAGACTCAGATTCATGGCACAGAATACCAGGGAGGGGGGATATCTCTAGCAGAAAAGGGTACACACATCAAAGATTCCTTAATATTCAGCCCTATCAGAACAAACGTTTTGAGGAGCTTTTAGTTAATTACAAGAAGTGAAATTTAGATGAGTTCTCCTTCAAGGAAGTTGGGGGACTGACAGAGAAGAAAGCAGGTCAGTTTACATCAAGGATTGGTAACAAGCCCTGCCTGGTGTAGCTCAGTGGATTGAGCACGGGCTGTGAACCAAAGGGTCGTGGTTCGATTCCCAGTCAGGGCACATGCCTGGGTTGTGGGCCAGGACTACAGTGCGGGCCATGTGAGCGGCAACCACACATTGATGTTTCTCTCCCTCTCTTTCTCCTCCCCTTCCCCTCTCTCTAAAAATAAAGAAATAAAATGTTAAAAAAAAAAGAATTGGTAACAAAGTTTAAAAGAAATGCCGTTTTATTATGTCCAAGTTTTCAAACCTTAAAAATCA
The DNA here is from genome assembly GCA_004027735.1 of Carollia perspicillata. Taxonomy (NCBI): domain Eukaryota; kingdom Metazoa; phylum Chordata; class Mammalia; order Chiroptera; family Phyllostomidae; genus Carollia; species Carollia perspicillata. Next base: position 10,509 of record PVKM010033540.1, read on the forward strand.
CAAAAAAATACTGTTTGAATAGACAAGTTGGTAAAAACAGAAAATATCACTGGAAATCTTCCATGAGTATCTCAAAACAAGTCCACTTCTTGAAACATTGAACACTTCACTGAGACATAAAAGTAAAAGCCATACAAGTGTTTGTTGAATGACCCAATTTCTTCTCATGATTACAAACGCCCACATATTTTAGAGAGAGTCAATAGTTATCATCAGTAGTTAATTTTAAAAATCATCCTATTTTGTATTTTTAAAGGTCGTTACGTTTGATATCATTAAAAAGGCAGCTCCACCAAACCTTTGCTCTTTAGAAGCATAACTAGTAAGATACTTTCATAATAACTTGTCACAAGAAACCTGTTTTTGCTCCCAAAGTAATATAAATATATGGTATTAAATGGGGTAGATACTTACAGAACCACCAAGCTTGACAGGTTGGTAAATGCAAAGTCAGGGATGCTTGAGATTCTGTTGAGGGCCAAGGTCAGCGCCTGCAGAGCCGGCAGATTGCTGAGGGGATGCACAGGCACCTCCATCAGACTGTTGTCATCCAGCCACAGGTGTCGTAGCTGAGCAAGCCCCTCGAAACTGTCCTCAGGGACGGAGGTTATGTGGTTGGCATCTAAACGCCTGACAGCAACAGAAATGACAAAAAAAAAAGACTCTGAATATGAATCCTTAAAGAATCTCTGGCTAAAAGTAACTGAAGAGCAGAAAGATTGAAAAAACAAAACCCTCACAAAGCTTAATTAAGCTGGAATTGCATGTTTCAGAATATATCCAAAAATACAAAAAACAGTAAGAAACTAAGATGAGCAAATAAAGCTACTTATAATTTTACATCATAACTAATATTTGACATTAAATTTAAGTGTTATTCTGACTTGGTATCAAAGGGAAAAAAATAGAAAATGTTTCAAAAATCTTTTTTTTATAGCAAGGAACCATTTCAGTAGATTCTTTAGCAATCCTTACTGCCACCAGCCAAGTTAAAAATATAGGTGTTGTGTGCTAGCAAAGCAATCTTGTCCTCCTCTCTTAGCATTAAGTACTTTTTAAAAAATTACTTTGTCAAAATAGATGGTTATTAAGGGCACACAACTTCCCTGATCAATGTTACTGTGTCTTTAAAGCTTCTTTCATTTTTCCCAGTTGTTTTGACTTCAGGATACCTTACTAATAAATAGGATTAGTCATACATAAAACTAAGACACCATCTGAAAATCTGGAAAATTAAGTCCTAAGTGCTATTTTTGGCACAACCAGGTATAATTGTTGGAATAATCACCTTTTTCCCCATTACTATCTATCTATCTATCTATCTATCTATCTATCTATTTATTTTTATAATTGAAATATATTTTTTTAAAAAATCACTTTTTAACACAAAGACAACCTGGTATCAATATCATAAGGGACAGAATGTGTTCAGCAAATCACAACTTTCTTTACAATCATTTACTGATATATTTTCACTACTTGAAAGTCATCCTGATGGGCTTGGACCTCTTAGTGAAAATTAGGGAACCACTACCACAACAAAAAGCTGATGAAAAGTCAGAATGACGGCGCATTTTAGAAGAAATCGAGCAACAGCCCTCGCCCGGCGGCTCCACTGGCTGCAGCATCACCCCACACACCAAAGGGTTTCAGTTCAGGCCCCGGTGGGGGCACATATGCAGGCCACCAATCACCATTTCTCTTTTACGTGCTCTCTCCCCCTGCCCCTCTCCCTCTCCAATAACATATCCTCAGGTGAGGATTTAAAAAAAAAGGAAGGAATTGAGTGTGACAGCTTTCTAGTTCAGGAAAACCTGATTTTTAGAGCGGTTTTGGTGCCTCCTATTTCCTTATGCTGCTCCGGCTTCAAATCCTTCCATAACTGTCCCATTTTCCTCCAGGCGAGCGCTGCTCCCAGCTAACCAACTGCCTGGGCCCCAGCTACAGTCTCCTTCCCCAGGGCAGACGGATGAGCAGGGTTGGAGACTCCTAGTCCTGGTGAGGGGTCAGATGGAAGCTTTCTGTTTGATAAAGTCAAAACTGAAGGGCAATGGAAATGGGAGAACTCATGAAACTGAGCAGCTGCCTTAAGAATCCACTTAGAAACAAACATTTTTAGGCTCGCTCATTCCTTGGGCTTTCTAGAACCGACCCCTGAGAAGAGACAGGCATCTTTTATGTAACGGACTGGCAAAGTCGTAGCTAAGGAACTGCTTAGGAAATTTCTTTTTTTTTAAAAAAGATTTTATTTCATTATCTTTAGAGGGTAAGGGAAGGAGAGAGGGAGAGAAATATCAATATATGGTTGCCTCTTGTGCGTCCCCTGCTGGGAACTGGCCTGCAACCCAGGCATGGGCCCTGACTAGGAATCGAACCGCAATCCTTTGGTTCACAGGCCCACGCTCAATCCACTGAGCCGCACCAGACAGGACAGGAGATTTCTTTAATGAGGAGATAGGAGTATGTTTAATCACACACACACACACACACACACACACACACACACACACACACACACTTTGCGACCTCAAGGAACTGCCACTTAAGGAGAGACACTGAACATATATAATCATATATTTAACCATATAATGTAACTAAATAGTGCAATTAAATTCTACTTGTGGCTAATTTAATGGTCTGCAGTTCATTCAACACATTCACATGGAGCATCTCGTGAGGCACAAAAGATGAATGGGGAAGCCTGTCCCCAGGACTCTGACATTCTAGTGGGGGTGACGCATAATATGATGAATTAAAAAGTGATTACGGAGTGCTTAAAAAGTGCTATGAAGTAACTAAACAGGATACTGAGATAAAAGATTACTAGGAGTTCAGAAGGAAGGAGGGTTCAGGAAAAGAGCAACAGGGCGTAAGAGCAAGTGGCAGAAAGAGTTGGGCAAGGAGGGTTAGAGGCACGGGAAACCTCAAGGGCAGATTCATTAGCAGGAGTGAGCTGGATGTGGCCCCAGCGTCTCCCAGAAGGTCACAGTGATGGGTACATGACAGGAAGGGAGTGGAGGGCCCATCCACAGAGACACAGATGGGAATACACACAGGGACCAGATTATGTGGACCCCTGTGGACCAGGTAAGGGGTTTGGATTGTATTTTACATTGAAATTCAAGTTCCTCCCTAGTTTCTCAGTGTTACAGAAGTTTAAAAGTTAAAATTCTTATGTTATCAAATTGATGATAACATGCATTTATATTAAACAAAATACTTGTTCCCCCCACATACACAGAAATCCTCATTTAAATGGTTTGTTAAAATGTGGTGAAATACCCTAAAAAGGAAAGTTGTCACTGCCTTTTTAACTGAAGACCAGTATTATACATACCATTTATGTTCCTGCAGAATTCTGTGCCCTACACCACCCAAGAAAGGGATGGCCCTTACGTACAGCAAGATAACCGTGTGAGTTCTGAGTTACGACAGTAATGAAACTCTAGTCTAGGCAAAATAATAATACTGCATTAAACACAGAAACGTAATTTTCTCTGTGCTAAAAACTTCCTGACATTGTAAGAGTCACACATAAGTTGAGATCAAAGGGAAGAACTTTGGAAAATGAAACTCTTAAATAAGAAGTTAAATGAGAAAAAGAATTTGTGGTGACTCAAATGGTTAATCCTTACACCTCAATTCACCTGTGGGTGTTGAAGGCACACCCATAAATATAAAGAATTGCACTTACACTGCGATTAATGTTTCACAGAGAGTTCATCTTAGAGCTGTGGTTTTGTACCAATGACCTATGTTATTAATATCTATTCCAATAGACAAAGAAAATGCTACAATCAATTCATTTAGTAGATACAGTAAATGACATCAGACAGCTCCCAATGTAGGAGATAACATGGGCTTGGTGAAGGTATTCTATTTTTTAAACTCCATACAACTATTATTTTATTTTAGTGTACTTTAGTTGTTAAAAGGTTAACAGTATATTAAATAAATTCCTTTACCATTCGTCTTTAAAATATGCATTTATTCCCTATTCTCAAAAACCTTTTTCCATCTCACTGAGACTCACATACTTTTTTATGTTGCCTTAAATGAAATTACAAAACCAAATAATTTGGTATATGATAAATGTCCATGTCAGTAAATACCTATTCCTTGTAATCGAAAGCTCTTCTTTTTCTCTCTACTTGTAACTTACCAATAACATAAATATTATAGTATTACATTTTGTTACCAGATTCTAGTTTAAAATAGTTAAGATAGTCTGCTATTGTGACAAATGTAGAAAACTTAGCCTTTGAAATCCTTTCATAGTCAATACAAGTGTGATCCAATGTAAAGAAAAAAAATCTAGTGGGGCAAATTCTGACGTGTCCTTTAAATATCCTGCTCAGGCAACGCTTTAGCCATTCATTGTCATGACTTTGTGGAAGGCTGTTCACGCTCCCTTTTCATTAATATCTACAACTCGCTTAAAGATGTATAGTCATCGCCACATACCCGCATCAAACCACTTCTGTTCAATTTCAACCCCTAATGAACTTTGCTCCTTTTAAAGCACTACTTCAAAACCACAAGGAAATCTTTTGTGTAATTCAGGTCTGAAGATCAGATTTTCAAACTGACTCAAGTGCTGATAAGAACTGTTTTACACCACCACAGAATTTCACTTGTAGCTAACTTGACCACTACACCCACTATGCTAACAAACCCATGAACATTTCCTTCTCAAATAAAACAGGCCCGACACATAGCTCCTTGTGTTTCTGATACAGGTAAAAAGATCCTGATGCCTTAAAAAAAAATTGACTCCTCTTCTCACTCCTACCCTCTACCCCAAATTTGGACATAATTTAAACTATGCAACTCTCTCAATGAACGATGCTTGTTTAAAACATTATTTTAAACTGAAGCCAATGATTTCCATGAAAAACACTTTAAATCATCTAAATTGCCAATAAATGTTACATATGCTATAATATACTTATTGACCACGAATTAAAACTAATCTATTTGTATGGAGTTTTTTTGGTGATCTTTCTGTTCTAAAGTTCAAAGATATTAGTTTTCTCTTCTTCAAAGTAGACAAAAATGACTGAATATTTAGATTATTAAGTTTTGTGAAATAAGACCTTAAATTATGTAGGAAGGTCTTAAAGTAAAACGGATTCTGAAGAAGCAAAAGAAACTAAGGAACTATTTAAACTGGCTAATGAGTTCGGGTCTGGGGTCTAATGAGTTAGACAGCCCTCCCTGCACACACCCGTCCTGAGTTGCAAAGGTGCAGAGACGGCAAAGTTGCATTTCTGTGAAGGAATTCCTTCCAATCACTTCACTGAAGGTCTGTTCACAATCTCCTCAATTTGCTACGGTGAATCACAAATCCTCAAATTCCCAAACCTGGCATTTTGGTAAAATTGAGCTACTTACTATATATTTCTACCTTAAGCTACTATTTAAACTAGACATTAAA